>CAXKVY010003596.1:0-18028 GCA_964058915.1 Tetropium fuscum | reverse complement strand
ACTACTTAAAAGCTTTGCTAAAGAAAAATACAAAATGGTAATGGAGAAAAATAAAAAATTAACGAGTGTTTCCTTCAAAATAATTAACTACCCTACTACCTGCAAACAATCCCTTACCATCTCTTATATATCTAGATAGTTTTTTTTAAGAAAACAAAGAAGGTTTTTCGAAATTATTTATTTACATCTTAGGGAAACTCACTGAAACGATTTTGAGGTATCTTACAAAGCATATTCTGTTGGCAATCGCTAAAACTTCTTTTTTCTGAAAACCACCCTCTATAGTAGTTACGGAAAAGTAAAAATAAACTCATTTCCACTCACCTTTCCTTGTGGTTGGAATTGCTCTGTTCCGTTTCGGACCCGGTTGTGTTGGTTGTCATGCTGCGCCGCTGTCTCTTTTCGATGGACGACTTCACGTCTGTTTTTAGCCTTAGATATTTATCCTTCAAGCACCGGTATTTGTCCTCTAGAAGGCGTTTCTCGCAACGTAGCTTTTCATACATCCGTTCATCGCATACAGATTTATTTTTCTCCTGATCTAGATCGCTTTGAAGTTTGGTTTGGAGCTCAGTCATCTGCGTCTGGTGGTCTTTCCGCAAGACTTGCTCCTGAAAACAACTTATTAGCAGAATTAGTGTACAAAAAACATACATTTACCTCCAATTGAAACTCGCGTTTTAATTCCTCAATTATAATGGAGTGGTTTTGTTTAAGTTGTTCCACGTTGGCATTATGTGTAAATATCAGCTCTTCTTTCGTCTTTTCTACTCTGTCAGCTAGTTCTTTTTCCGTATCCGCTAGTTTTTCCTCATAATACTTCTCCAACTCTTCCTTTTTCACATCAAAATGCTCCTTTAGCTTACCCTCGTCTAGTTTGAATTGATACTCAAGTTCGGCAGTAAGTTGCCCCATATTTTCCTCCAATTTTTGCTTATTCTCCTTAATTGCATTCTCCGTTCTACCCTGCATTTCCTCCCTTAAACTCTCTAACTCAGTCTTATATTTCTCTTCAAGTTTCAGATTTTCATCAGTCAAAAGTCTGTCTAACTCCTCCTTATGCGAAGTCTCCAAATACGATTTGAATTCAACCAACTCCTCATTCTTTTCCTCCCAAATTGATTGTTTTAACTGTGTGATCTTCTTCACCGCTCTCTCTTTCAATTGCTTCCCTATTATCTTACCAGGGGAGCTTGAAACAGAATTATCGCTATCAAAGAACTCATCTATAGTGTCAATTGCTACTTTTTCAATGCTTTTTGTGTCTTCCTCTGAGTCCGAGCCCTTATTTATAGTCAATTTGGGCTTGATAAAGTCTGTAGGATTGGGTTTTATTAATTTCAATGCATTAGATTTGTTTAAAGGCTCTAGAACTGGTGCTACGGTAAATCTACCTTTATGTGGTGTAACTTTTATGTTTATTATATCTTCTGCTACAATTCTATCCCTAGCTATCACTTCTTCCTCGCTACTGGAGCTCTTATCTGATAATGTTATGCCAATATCTGTGTTGTTATCCAAATTGAATCTTACACTTTTTTTATCATCATCATCCTTTTCCGACTTATCAAATAGCAACAATTTCTCAAAATCCATGCTTCTCGAGTGCTCCACTGCATTTTTTTCCCTCAAAATACTCCTGGGCTGTAATTCTACGAAAAAAAAACTTTCTATAACCTCCCAAGTATTTTATAGTTTACATGATTATACAAACAAAAATCCCCTGCACAAAGTAATAAATGCCATTTAGAGAACTATACCTGATATCTTGCGCAAAATAGTTTTTACAAAAAAAAATACCTTGCAAAGATTCCACTTTTCCCTTGCCAGTGGGGCTCGTTGCGCCGTCGATTTGCCTTCTAGTATTAGATTTGAGAAACATGGCGCCTCCGCCTGCAACTTTAAGCTCCGATTTGTCCAGTATTCTCGGATGTTTCTCAAAATTCCCATCTTTATCTTCGTCGAAACTACTAAAACCCAACGACAACTTTTTGTTCCCCAACGAGAACTCCTCTGATTTTTGTTTGAACAACTTAAACTCTCGCTTAGGGCTTGCTCCAGGACTGACTTTTATTGGAGATAGCTTTAACTCTTTTCGTTTTGCACCTAGAGTAATGGGTTCTATATTCTTTGATGGTAAATTGGCAAGTGGCTCCTCGAGGCTGAGTATATCGTCGGTTATGTATGTTGTGTCTTCCCCTTTGTCCTGAAAACTAATCGACTGGCTTTCCGTTCTGGCCTTTTTAACTAAACCACGGTATATATCATCCAGAGGGTGCTCCCATTGAGTCTTTTTTGTTATGTTATTATAGTAGTAATAAGACTTGGAATTATCATCGTAGCTGCAACAGACAAACAAATTTCAAATTAAATCGTTTGCTTGGTATTTTTCATTTCCTCGCGTTGGTTATTATAATGCAGCGACAGTTGACATGTTGGCAACGAAATTTAACCTCAAAATGTTACCAAACTCTCGCACCATGTTTATTTTATGAAGTTGATTTTAAATACAAGAAAAATGAGTTAAAACTTATAAAAAAACGAAGGGTATGCTGAGACTATTTAAAAATCCTTATCCCACTTTAACCAGTAATTTGCTTGCGTGCTTCAAGTCTGATTTTTCAACCACCCATTCTTTGATAATGACGGACGTAAAGGTGCTTAGAAAAAAATATGATGGCAGGTCTAAGAAGAGGCAGTGGGAGGAAAGGAGGTCTAATAGAATTGGCGAACTAAGCGAGGATGGTGTAAAGAAGCACAAAACAGATGATGAACAAGTCAGTGTGGTTGCATGCGAGAAATTAAAGCGTAGGAAATACTGTTTGTTGCTGGGTTATTCAGGGGTTGATTACTATGGCATGCAGCGCAACCCTAACACAAAAACAATCGAGGAAGATTTGTTCAAAGCTCTGTTAAAGGTTGGGATGATTAACGAAGAGTGTTTTAATCAGGTACAGAATATGCAGTTCCAACGAGCTGCACGTACAGATAAAGGTTAAATAATTTCTTAATTATCTATTTCTGGAATATATTTTATGGTGATTTTGCAGGTGTATCGGCTGCCAGGCAGATAGTTTCTTTAAAGCTCTATGAAAATGTTGATATAGGTAAAATAAATGCTGAATTACCGGAAGTTGTAAGAGTGTTTGCATATAAACGAGTAACGAAAGGTTTTAACAGTAAGTCGCAATGTGACAGCCGTACATATATCTACGTAACGCCCACAGTGTCTTTCGCAGAACATACTCAAGTTGTTAGTCAGAACGGGTACAGGGTGAGTGATGAAACGTTGACTAGAGTAAACAAAATTCTGCAAAACTTCGTAGGGACTAAGAATTTCCACAATTACACTTCAAAGAAAAAGCCAAATGACCCTAGCGCGACTCGTTATATTAAATCCTTTGTATGTGAGAATCCATTTGTTAGAAACGATGTAGAATTCGTTGTACTGAAGGTGCAAGGACAGAGTTTTATGATGCATCAGATTCGGAAGATGGTAGGGTTGTTATTAGCCGTTGTGAGGGGTCTAGCTACAGTTGATACATTAGCAGAATCGTTTAAAATGGAAAAAATCAACGTGCCTAGGGCGCCCGGTCTAGGGTTGATTCTAGAATACGTACATTATGACAGGTAATATATTTATTTAACACACATAGGAGGGAAAAAAAAGAAATTTTTCAGGTATAATAATCGATATGGGGAGGATGGAATGCATGAGAAGTTAACATGGGAAGACGTTGAGGATCAAATTAATGAATTTAAGGAAAAATACATTTACCCCACTATTATTAACACAGAAATACAAGAGGAGCAGATGATTTATTGGTTAAAAAGAAAGCTGTCAAGACATTCTTATGATTTAGAGGAAGAAAACGAAAGCGATGATGAAGGTGCTGGTGATGATGACGCAAAGGATGATTTATGTACTGATAAAAGTGAAAACCATATCAATAAATAAACTTATTATCAGACCGTACTGTTGTATTTATACCCGATTCGTCAGTCTTTTACCTATCCATGAATCTCTCACTAATATGTCTGATGCAAATTTTTGTGCCCTTCATGATGTTTTTAGAAGGTTAAATAGGTCAGCTGCATTTAGTCAGAGTAAATAGGTTTTCTTAAAATTTTATTTTAAATACATTACCAAGGCTTCCAACCAGCTGGTAAGGCTTTCATAAGTCCCTCTGCTGCCAAAGGCAAGAGCTGTGGCTCCGAATCAGGGTCTATCCCTATTCTTGACGCATAATCCCTGACTTCTAAAAAAAATGTCCAATTACCAAAACAAGAATATACGTTTATTTCATGTATGAATTGCTTAAAAAAATATCGAAATATGTTCCACTTCCATGTTGTACATAAAAAATTCACACCAACCTTCTTCGGAGGGATGACTTATTTCATCAAAAATTTCCTCACAAATAATAGACATTTTCAAGATTTTTTCTATGCAATGTTATGTACTTTATTCGTTTCCCTCTATGTAAATAATTATTTCTCGATCATTTTGGCACAGCTGATGCCCTTTTGACAGCTTTGTGCTCTGTTCTAGGGTATTGAAATTTTAGGGGTAAAAATAAACAAATGCCGGTTGAAAGTTGTCGCCATCTTACGGCCTTCACTCAAATTGAATACTACCCTCTACAGATACCTAGACATAATGGGCAATCGTTGCATTAGACATTACCATGATTCTCATAAATGTTTTTATTTATGCCGCAATCGTTCGCACTTCGCCGCACATATTCGCAGATACATTTGATCGATGGACTTTCAATCAACGCAAATACAACAATTTATGTTATATGCATGAAGATCGTTAACCGAAAATGTGGTTATGTCCAGCAACGATTTATGGTTCCAGTAAAATATTAGTAGGATCTCAAATTGGCGGGGGTTAATATTTTAAAAATCAATGTAACGTGGGACTCAAGTTATAAGAGCGTCTGTAGGCGTGATGGAGTGTCTATTAGTGAAATAAGCTGTATAAATAAATTTCTTGATATTTTAGTTGACTTAGATACTTTTTAAAAGTTAATTCATAACCATAACAATCCATAACCTGACTTTTTAATTTTTAAAGCTCAGCTCAGCTGGCCTGGCGCTCTTGCGTAAGAAAACAGACATTTTAAATTCAAATCTTTTGTACATTTAACTCATAGGTCTAAAAAACAATTTGGGCTTGAATTGTAGAGAAATATGTTTAAAGTTTGACATATTATAATAGGTTTAAATACTAAGAAATACCCAAAACCCAAGAAATTCCCATCTGAAAATCACTCTTTTGAATCTCCCATAAGAAATACATGGCAGTCAAATTTGCTGAAATGTGTTTAGGAACCCATTTCAAATTTTGCGGCCGGAATTTCCTAACCTAACTAATATGGTCAATTCTAAAGAAAAACGTTACGGTTCAGAGATGGCGCAACATGCAGCAAAACTTTGTTAAGGCTAGTCAGTAAGTATTTGCCCATGTCATAGTTACAGAAAGTAAATTTAAGAGACCTTTCAATATCAGTTTATTTATATCATATCATTATATAACTGTACATATTTAACAAAAACTTGTCTTTTAAAATTGCACTTGTCTCCTAAAATGTTTTTGAAGCAAGCTGTTGTTCTTCGTAGACATTTTCACATTGTATTTGGCTTGCATTCGTTTCAGGAAGTGTATATCCCTCGCTTTCCTGTAAAATTGAGTTTTGAATTGAGTTTTATATTGAATGAGAGAATTATTATTACCTAGCCGCTGCCACTTGTTGAGTTTCTGTCCAACCTAGGGATCTGTACTGGGCCAACACTTTGTGTAGTTTCTTATTACTCTGGGACATAACCACAGCTTTGTTAGGGTTAACACTTTGTTTATAGTATCGCATTAGACTGCGGTGTCCTACCGTAACACCAGATGGCAGCACCAGTTGAAAATCAGAGCCATCTAATTGTGGAAGTTCGACCTAAAATTTAAGAGGTAGTCAAATAAAATAAATTTTAATAGGTTTGTTTATATACTTCTTCATCAGTGTCGACTTTTTCATCTGCGTCAGGATAGGATGTAGAATAATCATAATAGTCTGCGTATTCTGCCAAGGCAACTCCTTCATGTAACATTTTGCAATGTCCTTTATCTAGCATATGTTTCCTAGCAGCATCGGCAGAATGAAACGTTCTACCTTTTTCATTACACCATAAACACATAAAACCTAGAAAATCCATGTACCTGCATAATAGCAAAAAATAAAAAACAGATACTGTACCTTCGGATATTTTTTCGCCTAAGTATCTCAATAGTCCGATTACATCTGTGCAGTACTCAATATCAGGTATAAAAAAGGAATGTACAATTGTCATATGTTCTAAGTCTTTGAAAAAATTACGGCTATGGTGCAAACAGAATAGACAATCGTTATTGTCTATCGGATTTTCAGTATTATCATCCCATTCGTCCGAATCTACCTCCTCCATATCTTCGTCTTCTGTTTCTATTGTGTTTATTTTAGTGTCCACTAAGCTGTTCTCTTTAACAGACATACTTTCTCCATCTTTAACACCATTCTTCTCATTGTCTCTATGCTTCTTGGAGCTCAAATGGTTTTCAAATGCATTCTGGTTACCAAAAGACTTATGACAAGATGTGCAGTAAACACTTTTATCCTGCTTTAAAATCTCTTCGGCGTTCCTTTGATTGTACACCCTTCGCTGAAACTCTTCGGCTGTAACAGGAGGCAGGTCAGCCACTTTTCTTTTTAAGTTATACCGATGCCAATCGGTTTTGTAATGCATCCTTTGTAAGTCTGCATCTTTAAATAGCACTCTACAACTTATGCAGGTAAAGGACTCTTTCGGTGGATTAACACTGGACATTTTTTGATATTATTTTACATAAAAATATTACAGAACTTTTGCAAATCATACGCGCTCACACGAATATAAAATTTTCTAGGTTATGTCAAATCTGAAGAGCAGTGTTGCCAACCTTCCTGAAACAATATTCCCCACAGGTCTTAAAAAAATCCCTTTTTATGTAAAAAAATCCATTTCTTCCCGGCTTTTACAATAATATACTATTAAAAAAATTAATTTAAAAATGAAAAGGAACCAAATGCGAACTCACATAAAGCACATAAGGACACATAAAGCTCCCTCCATACTATGAACACACTTATTAAAAGAGTAGGTACAGAGGCACAGAGGTGTTGTTGGTACACCACATTCCCAAAATAAACGAAACAAAATAAGCCTCTCTCTCGAACATTCTATTTGTGTGTTTTTTGGGATTCGAAGATAATAATTCAAATTCATTCCTACTATAATTTTGGAATCGATGACGATAATTCATTCTAACTATGTTCCAAATCATGAAATCAATTAAAGGGAACTTTGAAAGTTCCATGTTCGATTTTGGCTTTTTCCTGAAAAATTCCCTGTTTTTGCAAAAATCCTTTTTCCAATTTTTGATTAAAAAATTCCCTGCAGTAGGCAACACTGGTGCAAAATCGAGTAACATAAAGCTCACTCTTGAGTCGTCAAATGAGTAATCACAATCTACTATGGGTTGGTTTGTGGTACGTGGATCCGGAAATGACTTTGTCTCACGAATTACCATAGAACACTGTACAGAATATAGAATGCCATAGATATATGCGAAGTACTTTGTCGATGATAAAACGTAGCAAGGTTGTCTCTGGTAATGATAATGATTAATGTTCCATAATTTCTCTCTGGATCTGGATGCAATAAATTATAAAATCAACTGAACACAGACTTAAATACAATACAGCCGGATACAATATTCTCAGATATCAAAATTGGATTTGGCAAAATATAAGTAATTAGACGTTTTTAAGTACAATTTACTTTTATTTTATATATAAACAACTATTCATAATTCCTAGGCCTCTTCAAGTCTCCTGCTTCTTTCCAAAGGGATTTATTTTGCCTAACCAAGATGTAGATCCCAAATCGGAAAATTTAGATATTTTCACTTCCTCTAAATCGGCAGCCTTTAATTTTTCGATTAATTGCGATCTATATACATGCTTCAATGGTATGATTTTTTGCTGTGCATCAATTTCTTCTTGAAGTATTCTACAAGCTTGTGTGAAGGAATATCCGTACCACTTAATCTCTTCTGGTGTGTACTAAAACAATTAGTTAATATTTGCATAAATAATAAAATAACAATCAAAACTTACTGCCGATAAATAACTTTCGTATTGCTGAACAACTTCCTTCTGCTTTTCTGGCTGACTTGCGTAAGCAGGACAGCCTTTCTGTAACTCTTGTAGTATTTTCCGTTTTATGCTTAATGCTAGGAGTGATTGTAAGTCACACGCAGGACTCTAAAATTCTTGTAATTTAAAATAATAAAGTATGTGGGCTGTTTTTCCCTACCTTTAAAAGATAATGATCGAATCCGTAATTGGCATTAATTAAACTGACCGTCCTATCTGTGATGATGACTGAGATATGCTTATCCAGAACTTCACTATATACAACAGAGCGCTTCAAAATCGGTACCCAAAAGTGCGGTACCCGTCTACTGTACTTATCACGCACTTGAAACCCTTGTACTATAGCTTCTCCACCCCATAAGTGTTGGTTACTTTCTTTTGGGAACATTAAAGGTATGGGAATATTCTGGATTGGGAGGCTAAAATTAATATGTTCCGGTGAAAATGTTTGTGTGATAAATTAGTGGAAATCATACACTTCTCCAGTTACTTCATCCCTTTTCCATTTTCCAGGCTCCGGAACGTAATGCACAGCAGTAGGAGTGGTCAGTTTCCATTCTTTGTAGAATTTCTTGTAAGCTTCTGGCAACAAGGCACCCAGCCCCTTATCGAAAATGGTAGGTTTTTTAAATAAACCCAAGGATTTTATGGACTGAAATGCAAAAATATAAAATATTTATTAAATGATGTATCTATTTACAAACGTGAATACCTGTGAAGCCATAACAAATATTTAAAAATATTCCTTCTGGGAAAATCGCATATAACCTAACTAAAGCTGTGTCTGTGCTGTGACTAAAGTAAATATCACAAATCATCTAGGCCATATCACAACCACAGTGAGGAAGCTTTCTACAGAGATATGTGTATCTGTGAAGTTTCCCTCTTTTGTGTCACAACTATTCTTCTTCTTCTATTGACGATCTCGAAGCCAGCCTAAATCAATACTTACTGAGTATATTATAAAATATTACTGTGATAATTTATTATATTATCTATGGTTCATCCATACTGCGCTGGTGATTTGGGAGATGATAAGAATCCTAAAAAGTTTAGAATACGAGAATGCATAAATTATTAATCGCTTTTATTGTATAAACACAGAGGTATAAAAAAATAAAATACACAATTATTGTTAAATTTTTTCGGCCTCCTCTACTGTTTCAGGCAGTTTTATTCCTAAAGTTTCGGGCAATTGTGTAGCCAATAATCCCGCCAAGATGGCCACTGCTCCGAATAAGATCATAGGAAGTGGTGTGTAATATAATCCCTACAACGAATCAATATAAGTACTTAAAAATAATCCAAGAGGAGATAGTATTCTACCAATAATGGAACAAATGGTGCCAAAAGGGCGCCTAACCGTGCCATAGTAGAGGCAGTACCCACTCCACCACTTCTGATAATTGTTGGTAGCATTTCCGCTGTGTAAACATACACAACTCCAAACGATGACGTCACACCTAATTTTCCAAACAAAAATAGGGTGATAACTGCCCAGTTACCATCTGAAATATTCGTCACAAATATCGTTACCGTGCACGTAATCCCACACACTAGAAGAGACCCAACAAGGGAAAGCTTCCTGCCTAATTTCTGGATACAGATCCATGCAACTGTGTAGCCAGGGATTTCAATTAGGCTTACCAGGGCGAAATTCACGTATTTGTTCCCGCCTAGGCTTGTGGAGTTTATTGAAAGGCCGTAGTAGATAAAAGCGTTGACTGCCCATATGAAATACATTATTAAGAACCTCAGTACTAGCTTCCTCGAAGATAGCATTTGTTTTATAACAGGCAGAATCCTGTCTTTTCCTCTGAAGTCGATTTGATCTGTTACCTGCAGAATCGAGCGATATCTTGTTAGTAAAATAGTGAACTGAACTAGGATATAAAGGGAAATATTACCGTTAATGGCGTGTCTTCTCTGAAAGAGTCTACTACATTGTTCGATAAAATCACTTTGTTGATTTTAGCTACCCTGAAGACAATTTTCTTAGCCTTCATATTCTCTTCTTTGGCCAAAAGCCAACGTACAGACTCTGGTATAGCCCTGAAACATAACCCCTTAATTTGTTACTATAGGTAAGCTGGTAGCACTAGAAGTGGTAGTCACCAATAATATCCCACAAATAATATTGCAGGTGCTGACACTAATAGTTGTAAATGCATCCAATTCTTGGTGTACCAAGCTAAGGGAGCTACTATCGCTTCCCCAATTGCGTAGAAGTAATTTAGAACAATGCCCGTTACTTCTCTCTTTTTCTTCCCCACCATTTCCACCCCTAAAAGTAAAGCAACATTAGGTACAACTAAAATATTGTATAGTTACCTATACCTATTCTAGAATTTTATAGATTGCGACACGGATTAGTCTGGGGACAGCACGTGATTCCTACTCCAGGCAGCAGAGTGACGTCACTTGACGACTCAGTCACGTTGATTTGTAGTGTAACCCGTCATTCGTCAAATGTCCCCCAAAAAGAGACGCGTTTTAAACGTCTTCTTTTACAATTATTAGCGATGTCATCTAGGAAACGTCTAATGTGCGTCATATATGCGGCTATTATTTAAAAAAAGGAAATGTAGTATATAGAACTTTCATATAATGCAAAAAATACACTATCGTTGCATAATTTGTATTGTGGATTAAATTTGGAATAAAAATTGAAAGCTGTAAATCATTGGTTTCGAAGAAAATTGAATATTTAGTCTGTAAGACTATTTATTATGCAGGTGTAGGTACATTTATACATTTAGAAGTTTCATCCATGCTCCCAATTACGGATTTTACGACGAAAAGAATAATAAAAACAAGTCATCTACACATTATCTCGATTGACGTGAAAACGACGTCTTTAGATGACGTCATTGCGATGAGACATATTGTCGTCATTTTACGTCGTTACAACGTTATTATTATATTAGTGATTTCGACGTAATGGGTCACGTAAATATCACGGAAAATGACGTCACTCTGCTGCCTGGGACAGCCTACGGAGTTGTAACGCGGTAGAAATAATATACAAAATCTTGTAAATTAATGTTCAATACATTTCTTGATTATTTAATTTAGCAAGTTGCGTCACCGAGCGATACATCACTTCCTCTGAGGAAGCCAGCGCCTTGCTGTCCCAAACTTTATCCGCGTCGCCCTGTCTACTGTCTCTACTATATGGTTCCTTACCGATTATAAAAGCAAGTGGGTAAACGCCTGCCGTCCCTAGAGCGTTAACGAAGATCAGTATCACGAAGGTGACGTAATCAGGAGATAAAACTTGAAAAGAACCAGATACGCTCATTAGAAAGATGCAAAATACAAACAGAGTTTTTCTACCATACCTGAAAATAAATGGCATGCAATGAATTATAAACATTTCTGGTTATTCATCTTACCAGTCGGCTAGTATCCCAAAAACGCATGATCCCACAACAATTCCCGCAAAGTGGGACGTACCAACCAAGGATAATTTCCATTGGTTGTCGAGACAGGTTATGTTCCACTACAAATAAAATGCATTTATATCAATGTTGACATATTTAGGTAGGTAAGTGTTCATAAAATATATGTTAAATCCAACAAGAGCTCGGAGTAGTCAATAAACGTTACATCTGTGAATAACCCGTACTGTACTTATTCGGCAAGTCCAAATCTTGGGTATATGGTTCTATGGGATAGTAGGGAACAGAAATAGTAAAATAATGTATTGGAAAGAAATATATTAATTCTACCACCCAGACAACAACAAAGATCCGTTATACTGACGTCTTTTTTGGTACTTATTAATTTATTGGTCGACGACGTCATATGACCAAATCATGACGTCCGTTTGATGTCATATTTCAGTCATCCATAAGACGTACGTATGGTGACGGCATATGCCCGACAAATTAATCACATTCACCATATAATAGTAAAAAAAAATTATATAATCGTACATAAATAACAAAAGAGAGGGCGCACCGCACCCTCTTATTTTTATAAGTTGCTGTTGCAGATCTAGTTGAATATAACGAGTAACGAGTGCCCAGCCCAGTGGCTTTCAATTTCTGCAAGTGAATAGTGAATTTGTTGGCAAATGCAAAGAGGAAGAGGAGGTGGGTAAGCTGTTAAGATTCCAGATTTATTTCAGTATTCCAATAACTTCATTTCTTAATTTTAATATACCTACTATTTAATATGTTAATATAATTTATAATTATATATATTAATTTGGCTGGGAATGCGGCGGCAATCCATAATATATTTATATACTTACATATATAATATAAATTTAAACAACTACAGGGTCTAAACTTACGTCGTTGACTATAGTCCTCTCATTGTTGTCGAATATCCACTCCGAGCACGTTTTAATGGTGTCAGTAAAACTATCCTTAGAGCAGGTTGCATTTATGATAGAGGCATTCACTGAGTACCTGTTACAAGAGTCTATTTTGACTCCGATCACTTGGCCCAGATTTTGGTCCGATGGTACGGCCCACTCCACCCAGGGGGCACTGTAAGAAGTGTCGAGGGGGTCCTCACATTCAGGTACGAAACATCTGCAAATTAATTCCACTGTATTTCATATATTTCTGTCCAAAAACCTGTAATTGTTTTCTATAACTTGCCTCAAGGTCTAAGGTTTAACATTACATTACATATTTAACATTTTTTTTTAAATTTAACAAATTTAACTAATTGATATAAAATACCTCAATATAAGGCTCAAACATATTGTAAATTAGTGATAATATTAAAAAAGATATTAAAATAGGTATAAGAAGATAGGAAATAGAACAGAGTAAACGTAATATAAAATTCATAAAGCTAAACAAGGATAGAGGTAACTGTACATTGGCATACATGATTACATGACAATCCATGGCAGCGGTAGATATGATTTGTGAAAAATATCGATATAATCAGTGAAATGTTAAAATAAAAGTATTGGAGGTCATTAATAATTAAAAATTATCATAATCAATTAAAAGAAGTAAAAAACTAGTGGTATTTAAAAAAAAAATAGCAGAATGACTTGGTTTTAGATTAAAAGCATTGGCCAATGAGAAGCAAACTCATAAATTAAAGTTATTAATTAAGCAACGAAATAAAAATAACTTCAAAGTAGAAAGTATATAATAGATAAATATAGGATGTTATCATATAAAATTAATAAATTGAAATCATATTAAATATTGTATACTGGCATTGCTCAAGATTTTATAGTAGTTGTAAACAAAACAATAGGAAATTAGCACTTATCAAGTACTTCCTTGACGACAGAACATAAAAGCCATAAGTTAGTTGTTGAGCTTTTTCCCAGCTCAAGTGCAAACAATGTTAAATCCCATTAATTTTTATGCAAATGTGTTAATCCAGCCAAGGAGGCTTTATTTCTTCGATTTAAAGTGTTTTTAAATAATAAACTAGTGCACGGTTAAACAAAATTGTGATACAAAAGTGCTACACCTTGGTTTCATCAGTCAAGTGAGTGAAACAAGTTATTAGCAGTAGATTAAACAGTCATTATCCGGAGCAAACAAATAGCCATTATAGTAGAGGACGTTTGGAGAAACCAGCTGCAACTTATTTGCCCGGAGAGAGCGACACCAGCAAAGCGCGGAGAAATTTAAATATAGTTATTACGTCGGTTGTAAAATTGTGCTTATTATATTATAAAAATGTCTTGATCATTTCTTAGTACCTATAAGCGTTCAATCAACGGTATAAGATAGTATAAGAGTTGATGTTCATTAATAAATCTGTACACTGGCTACACAAGTTATCTTAGTCTAGATTAGGATATTTTAAGATTTCTGAAATCATATATAATCCATTAAAGTCATCAGCTTAAGATCTATTGATAAAAGTGAATTCGGTTGAAATAAATAAAATGTTATATAGGTAACAATAATTTTATGTTTGTCGGTAAATAAAATGCATAGAAGACGGTTATAACCAAGTATAAGATAGTAAAACTACAATAGTAACTTCTTATGAATATCGCCCGAGTTAAAGTGTCTCAAGCTAATTTATAATAATTTAAAATCCAAAATATAAAATCGCACTCTTTGTCTTTATCACTCTCTCATACATACTCTCTATCTCAAATGTTACTATATATTTGATAATAAATTGAAATATAAACTTTCCCAAAGAAGTGGCGCCCATTAAGGAGCAATATTCCCACACATATAAACTATATAAAGTTATTTATATATATATATATATATATATATATATATATATATATATATATATATATATATATATATATATATTATATATATATATATATATATATATATATATATATATATATATATATATATATATATATATATATATATATATATATATATTTATATATATATATATATATTTATATATATATATATATATATATATATATATATATATATATATATATATATATATATATATATATATATATATATATATATATATATTTATATATATATATATATATATATATATATATATATATATATATATATATATATATATATATATATATATATATATATATATTTATATATACATATATATATATATATATATATATATATATATATATATATATATATATATATATATATATATATATATATATATATATATATATATATATATATATATATATATATATATATATATATATATCTATATATCTATATATATATATATATATATATATATATATATATATATATATATATATATATATATATATATATACCTACCTGTAATTCGGAACGCCAGCTGTGAAGACGTAGCTAAGGCTGTTAGCTGCTGCAAACAAAACAGGTAGACAGACCAGTACATAAGTGTATATCTGGAATTTTCCTAATTCCCCAAGTTCTTCTAACATATCATCAAAATCTAATATGTGCTGTTTCTCCATTTGCATCTCTCTGAAATTAAACAAAATTGTTCTAATGTTGTACAGCTATGCTACGTTTACTTGTAATTCAACGAAAAACATTATTTTTGTCAAGATAAATTTCTGATAAAAGGAAGCGCGCCATTGACGGTGATGCTTTAAAAATAATTTACCTTATCTGTACTTGTACACTTAATTAATAGCACTGGTAATTCGAACAAGATAGGTACTGCATTTTGTGATTGTTATACTATTGCGTGCGTTTAAATGTGCATGTGACTCTCGAAGTGACTGGAAAAATGTCATAAATACAGTTTCTCTCTCGATTATTAAACAAATTGATACTGTAAACACGTGAAAGAATTCGATTGGTATTAGTTTTACTATGTATGCACTATCAGTAAGTTATTTTAATGGGATAATAAAGACGCGAACGCGAGTAAGTATCTGGGAATTTTCGAACTGAAAAAGATACCTATAAATATTTTAGAAAACATGTCTACCATAAGAAGCTTTTTGATATCAAATGCGGATAAAATGATAATAATATATAGCAGTGGTAGATGTTATTGTATAATTAATGTAAAATAAAATAAGAAACTTAGTCTGTTTTATGTTCATTCCGATGGATGGTATATTCACTGCACAACCCTAGCTTATAACAATGTGTTGGAAGACACCAACGGATTCAGATTCGAGAATCGATTATTTACAGTGGACCAGTTCGTTATTGGAAATGAATATAGAAAATCAAAAAAATGGATATAAAAAATTAAATTGTGTTTAATTTATTTATTTATCACCTTATTCTTTCTGTTCAGCAAAAAATATATATAATTTTAGGCATTAACTGTCTCTAATAAACTCTTAATAAACTAATAATAAACTATTAATTTGAAAATGTAGTTGCCGTCAAAGTAGGATATACCTACGCATATTACCCATACGGAAAATACCCTGTGAAGAACATCGGACAATACTGAATATACCGGTACTGAATATATGCGTGTCAATTGTTTTGTTCACAAAATAAAAAATATTGTGGAGACGTGATACGGATTTTTAATCGGTTTTATTTAGCTTGGCTTCGTATATTTGATTAAGTATATATCTCTGTTCAAATTTTGCAACAGCTTTTTTAACTACTTCCCGACTACTCCGAAAAGTTAAATAAATCGTGTAAATCAGAAACAGGGGTGTCCCGGACTTTTGATAGACATTGCTACTGTCATATAGAACATGGTGCGAAGAGCTGAAAAAAATTTTAGAACATACGACAATATGTGTAACAATAGTTTCGCTTTGAAAACTTTAAAAAATTGTGGAAACCAGAAACAGGGGTCTCCCGGATTTTTTATGGTAACCATACATTGCTACTGTCATAGAGCACATATAGTGTGAAAAGCTTCGAAAAATTTAGAATATACGAGGTGTGACAATAGTTTTTTCCACGATATTTTTAACTTTTCGAAGTGAAACTGTTGTCACACCGCGGATGTTCTAATTTTTTCGAAGCTCTTCGCACTATATGTTTTCTATGACAGTAGCAATATATGGTTACCATCAGAAATCCGGGACACCCCTGTTTCTGGTTTCCACCATTTTTTTAACATTTCGTAGCGAAACTTTTGTCACATCCCGTATGTTCTTAATTTTTCGAATCTTTTCGCACAATATATTTTATATGACAGTGGCAATATATGGTTACCATAAGAAATCCGGGACACCCCTGTTTCTAGTCTGCACGATTTTTTTAACTTTTCGAATCCAAACTATTGTCACACCTCGTATGTTCTAAATTTTTCGAAGCTCTTCGCACTATATGTTCTATAGGACAGTAGCAATGTATGGTTACCATAAAAAATCCGGGGCACTCCTGTTTCCTGTTTCCACGATTTTTTTAAATTTTGAGATCAAAATGATTATAACATCCTTTCCACATGATAAGTTCTATAGGGAAGTAGTAATGTAACGTATAGGTATCTACCATCAAAAAAATAGTTAAAAACGAACGGTTTTATTGTTCATCAGTTGTACTAGAAACTAAAATAATTAGGAGATTAACCTGGACATTCCTGAGATTCTGATATTTGCTAAGAAATAAAAACGTGGGGCGCATTTGATATATGGTTTTTATGCGCCCCATGCGTCAAAATCTCAGGGAGGTCCAGCTTTGTGGCCTAAGTTTTTTGTGGGTTTTAACTCTGAGGTACTCTGTCTGTCTGAATATTAGAGGGCAATAAAGAATAATATATTAAAATATTACTACTGGCCCTTGATTTTTATCATGAATAATAGCTTTAATTTAAATTTACACCTACCTCAATACACCTACACCTACACCTACACATACACCTACTTCAATAAATATATTCCACTTCCCCTATGCTGACTATTTTAGAGTGCTGTGATATGTAAAACAATGCATTACAGATAACAAATGTATGATATGTGTACCTACACCTACTATAACAATGATTAGGTATTTAAACACTCTAAAAATGTTTGTAAATAAATCCATTTCTCGTCGTATCATTTATAAAAATAGATGTTTATAAAATATAGCGGATAGCGCAGGTAGGGGTAAGGCGGTTAGTTATGCACTTAAGGGGAAAACGGGATAATTTTATAACTAGTAGTATAGGTGTAGGTAGCACCAGAGACAACCACGAGACGTTCAAGTGCATAGCAAAATTCGTTCGGTAGTCCCACAAATTAGTGGTATATTTGCGTCCTTGTCGGATAAATCGTTATGTCTATTAAAGCATCCTTGTTTGCCTGTAGGGCTCTTGCATGCAGAGGGCGCTAGTAGCGCTGCAAAAGCTTTCACTGTCAAGTGTCAAGTCGCCATCTTGTTGATTTTTGATTTTGTTGTTGTTTGGGCGTGTGCTGTTATCACGGGCGTTTT
>CAXKVY010003595.1:0-18217 GCA_964058915.1 Tetropium fuscum | reverse complement strand
GCTCTTGTGTCAGCTGGATCTTGTACGGATGCATGCCCAAATCCAGATGCAAGATTCGGCGAAGTGATGTTTCCGAAAGGCGGAGTTCCTGTGCGCGACGTGAAATTGACTGTCGCGGATTTTCACGCACACTATCGCGCACAGCGGCGACATTCTGGGCAGGTCGGACGTTTCGACGACGCGTCGGTGTTGGCTGATTGTTCACCGAACCGGTTGCCTCGAATTTGTTAATCAAACGACGGATAGTCGACTCAGCAGGACGATCAATTGCACCGTAAAATTGGCGGAGCGCGCGGAACGTTGCTCGAACCGATGAATGATTTTCGTAATAAGTTTTAACGATTTGCACATGTTGCTCGCGGCTGAATTGGTTCATGGTGATTTGTGAAGATACACTGAATAATAACAACTACGTTTGCCAACTCTACCACAAACAACATGGCCGCCATGAGCTGTCAAAGATCGAGCGTCCCTATTGGCGGACCCTTTATATATATATATATATATATATATATATATATATATATATATATATATATATATATATATATATATATATATATATATATATTATATATATATATATATATATATATATATATATATATATATATATATATATATATATATATATATATATATATATATATATATATATATGTATATATATATATATATATATATATATATATATATATATATATATATATATATATATATATATATATATATATATATATATATATATATATATATATAAATATATATATATATATATATATATATAGATATATATATATATATAGATATATATATATATATATATATATATATATATATATATATATATATATATATATATATATATATATATATATATATATATATATATACACGCGAATATCTTAACCAACGCACTACACTATCGCGAATGACCGTTACAATTTTCGTGCGTATAACCCATGGATCCTATGTAAGAGAGGGGACATTTGCTACTCCGTTCACTAAACACAGACGGCGCGTCATTTCGATGTATACCTACATAGGTAGGTATATAAATAATATATTAGCAATACCCGCAAACCCGCCACTGTAAGAGATCCGAACGTTCCGAGAGTCCATAGGGACTGTCAAACTAACACAGACAGCGCGTCATTCCAATAAGTTAAAAAGAGATATACCGCTTGAATATTCGTTATTGGAGAGGTCGTGGATCGGCGTTGCCGCTTTTAACTATAAAAATAAATGTTTACGTGATTGTCATATTTAAAGTAGACGTACGTAAGTAGTAGAAGAATTACATGTGGCAACTGCGCGGTATCTTATATGGGGTCAGTTAACTATAAGTACATATTGAATGAAGTTATATATACCTAATAAAAATAATAAATAAACATTATTCTCGAGCTTTCTACCTTATTCAATTGTCGCAAGGAAACAGATTGCAGCCCGAGGAATGGGGATGGAAGAAAACAAGCAACATGTTGGTACCAATTTTGTAAAGTGAAGCACCAGCTCCTATTTCTATTTTAAAATTAATATCATGAAGTTGTAAAATAGGTTGTGGGAAACGATGCGGATGTAGCAACGTTGGTTTAAGATGCTCGGTTATGTGTAGAAACTATCAAGAGCAAGGCCGTTTTAATTCACAAAATACCGACTAAATCGAATAATAAATACTCAAACTTAGTGGAATGGGGCGACCCCGACCATTTAATAAAAACGCGCCTGGAACTCTACCTCTAAGGTGGTGTGGAAATGAATGGAAGTTGGTGTAGTTCCCACCATTTGTGGGAACTCTTTATGTATTTAATGTTACTCCCATGAATAAATTGATCCTGAAAATTATATTTAATAATTAATTGATCTAGAAAATATAATTTGGTTATAATTTTTTTCGTTGTGCATTAGATTATTCTTATCCAATTTATTAATTTTTTGGTATCGGAATTACATTAGCGTCCCTCCATGCTTTTATTTTACCATTTCCAAGACAAGTGTTCCCTATATGTACAAAGTATTAATAACTAACCTAGATGGGGAAAAACCCAAGACAGCATTTTAACATTTATTTCGTCAGAGTCTCTAGCATCAGTTTTGATTGTTCGTACTAATTTTTCTACTTGATCAACCGAGACGTTGGTCTTTTAAAAAGACTAAATTCAGTCTCCGTAACTGAAGTATATTTTTGTTCAATATCATTACTATTAATCACATTCTGCGCCGAGGCAAGTTGCGTAAGAAAAAAGTCATTAGCTAAGTCTACATCAATTTCTTCCAAGAGATTGTTTCCTTTATTCATATTAAGAAATCTTAGGGTTTACCAAAATAATTTCGGATCAGATCTAAATTTTTTGATGGTACCTAACTCCAACATAAAATTTCTTTTTAACTCTGACAAAGATATTTACTATCATTTTAACATTTTTTATTAATGTTAATGTTATTAATGACAACAGTTACTGCATATTATCTATAGATACAAAATAAATACTTCCACATATACACATGTATTAGGTATTATAAAATATCTACATAAGGCTCTAACACATTCAGTCTCCATGATGATGCTTCATAGGGTGCCTCCTAGTGCCAACAGAAGGTCTACTTAAAATTACTCCTGGGGGTAACTCAATTGTAGTCGAGTTGCAGTCGGTTTGCGACATGTCGAACATATAGGCCAAATCTATATCATATCGTAGTAACTTGTCCCTTAGGTATGATATAACATTTATTCCAAGGGTTGGGTCTCTGCTCATGATGAAACTGGATAAGTACCGGGGAACTTTAGATTTCTCAGCGCAATGCAGCAACAAAGCCCAAGAGATGTAGTCAGAATCGAGGACATAGGTGTTATAGACACCTTCATCTGAAATAAAATAAAGAACACATTAATTATTTATTGACACTATGAGTCGATGCGGAACTAGTTTCCTCTAAGCTCAATGGAGCCCCGTAAATAATCTTCCAATAACAGGTACCCAGGAAACCCTCGTAGGACGACTCAGGCAGGATTTCCGTTAATATTTAATCCCGGAAGGACAAAAAGTGACACTTCAGTCCCTTCATAAGAGAGACTTCATAAGAGAGTGAAGTTATTACTTCAGCCCCGGAAGTACGAAAAACAATTATTTATTATTAGATTATAATTAATTATTTTCAGTGTGTGAAATAATAAACTTAATAGTCAACAGAAATCGTTCAATATTTCGTCGTTTTATTATTGGTTGCCATGGAAACAGCAATATAATTTAGTTATTACGACATTACGGTACAGAACGATACTAAAATATGTTTTTTACGCGTATAGTTGATAGCACTCGCCTTCGTCTAGCACTACAAACGCTCAACTTGTAAAAAAAATAGCCACTTGTTATATAAAATACTATGTCCCATTTAATCCCCAGTTATGACAGAAGTAACTGAAACAATTCAATCGTTATTAGCAACAAATTCTGCAGGTATAGATGCTATCAACATAGTGCAAGTCAAGTAATAATAATAATAATAATAATAATAATAATAATAAATGGTCTTAATAATAATAAATATTAAAAATTGTATACCAATACAAATTTTATAGTAAGTCTACCTCTTACGAATATTTCCAACAACTCTATGGAAAAACAACAACAAGGAAAAATTTCCTGCTAAACAGTAGAACAGCTGTTTTCCTTGAAAACAGCGAAAATGATCCTTGTCCATAAAAAAGGCAACCAGCACCAACTGGAAAACTATAAAATAATAATTTAATTACTCTTCATTTAATAAATTCTCCAAAAAATTATTGCCAAATGGCTTACATAATTTTCAGTCAAATACTTTAATAATAATTCTCTTCGGAACAACTTGGAATTCGATAAGGATTATCTACGTGAGATTCAAACGACAATTATTTAAATGAGCTATATGTGGGCTTAAATGGTGGACAAAATGCACCTGAAGTGCTTCTGGACCTTAGTAATGGATTTGACTTGATAAACCATGATATTCTAGTAACTAAACTAGAATCTGGTGATATGGGGCTAGCCCTAATCTTGGTTCAGAGGTTACTAAAGTGATAGGCAACAACTAGTAGAAATAAATGGCCACCAGACACAAACTTTAAAAATATTATTGAATATGCCACAAGATTATGTTCTAGGGCCCCTATTTTTTATTATTTATATAAATGATTTTACATTTTAAAATTTTTGAAAACCTTTCAGGTTTGCATGTGATAACGGTATTTGAGAACACCTGATGAACAATGGAAATAAATTAAAGGTAAATAGTGTGAAAACTGTATTCACTAAATTTTCTGTACAATTAGAAAATGAAAGCATGTTAATAAAGTTTGATAACAAAACCATTCAGCAAAAGTCGTCTCATAAATTTCTTGGTTTCGAAATAGATAGTTCTTTGAAGTGGGATAAGTATATTATTAATGTATGTATGTACAAAAATATCCAGAGAACAGCTTTATTTTGTGATATTTATATTTCGCTCAAAATCAATCAATCATACCATATGGACTGAACTGTTGGGGAGCACAAAAATATATGGCCAAGGTATTTATATTAAAAAAGGCGATAAGAATATTGTTTACAATAGATGCAAAAGCTTCCTGAAGAGATAGATTTAAGATAAAAAATAATACCATTAGGTACGTACCCTGTTTGTATATTTATCAGGTTTTTTTATATACCTACACACAGAAATATAAACCCAGTGTAAACTCTTTATAACTTCGTTCGTTATAACGAAAAACTTCTTATACCATAGGAATTTGTACAATTTGGTTATTTTTCTTTATTCCTTCTATATAACGAAAACTCTTTATAACGACTATTTCCCTCGTCTTAATTTCCACCAATCACAAAGGCGCAATTTTGAATTACAAACGTTTTCTAGATGGAAAAACTGTATGACAGCAACTGTCAGCAGTTTTTTCGAGTTTACCCGCGGCAAAACTTGACAGCTGTTTTAATTAAGTAATTATGGTCTCCTAGGACACCAGAAAACGAGGCAAAACAATTTATCTGATTTTATTGTCAATAAATTTTGTAATATTGTTTTTAAACAGTGCTCGTCAGCTTATGTAGTGAAAATGAGTCGCTTTGGAAGTGATTTTATGACTAATATTGATCTGGCGATTGAGAAAAGTGTACCGTACAATACCGTTAAAAACCCATACGTCAATATGGAAACAGTTTACGGAATTCTGAAAGGCAAAGTAATACGAGCTTTTGGAAACTACAAGTTTAGAGCAACTAAACCTAATACTGAAAGATTGGGCGTGTAATATAGAGAATGAAAACGGTGAATATTACAACGAACTAGTTGTGAAGACAATGTGGAACACAATTGCAAAGAAAAAGCAAGAGATGTATTTTATGAAGTGGAAAATAATTTTTGATCAATTTGAAGATATTATCTTTAAGTCTAGTAGGGAATGCGAAACGAAGGAATTTGCAGATCTGCGCCAATAAGAGGAAATCGAGCTCTGCTTCATTAAAATTGGAAGAATATTACGCAATGGTTTTATTATGTGACGAAGACACTCCGGCGGGACTCGCTTCATAGAACTTGCCTGGAGAGGTGGAGAAGCAGTCAATTGCAGAGTTCATTATTTTAAAGAGGAAGTGGATAGTTCTGGGATTAAAACAGGTAGATAACATAATTACATATTTTTTAAAATAACTGATTTTCAAAAATACTACTTTTTAGGAAGAGTAGAATATAATCCCCTCTTCAACGGCCCAGGGTGGAGAAAAAAATGGCCGATAGTAAATGGCTGGTCCCCAACACGAAGAACCCTACCTTTTGTCCAATCCGTCTTTTTTAAATTCTAATGGTTAAACGTTCATCTAGAATAACAACTGATAGATTATTCTTAACAGTAAACCCATCATGGAACAAAGAACAATCAAGTGGATGGTACAAAAACACTCCAGTGGGAAAAACGAACTTTCGAAATGGACTAAAGAAGCAGCAGATAAGGCAGGATTAAATACAAAAGAAATAAAAATAACAAACCACTCTATGCGGTCGACAGCAGTCAGTAACCTGGCTAAACGAGGAGTGGGTGAATAACAATTAATTAAAATTACTGGCCACAGTTCACCCAACTCAATTAACTTATCTGCAAATGGATAATGAACCTTATTCCAACATCATAAATATCCTTAGAAGTGGCGCCTCAGAATCTCCAGCTAAAAAACAGAAAACAGAAGATCCTGCAACCACTCCTCGAGCTTCTCACTGTACAGCTGGGCCCATCAACAACATTAATGATTTACCTACACCCAACGTTATCAATGAGTTAACAAAGATTTCAAACAATACACCTACTGTGTACCAAAATTGCAATTTATATTTTAATTGTACCATAAATAATTAAGTTTTTCTACAATCGCCTCAATAGTAGGCTTTGGCGCTTTCAATTCTCAACGCAAAGTATGTCATTTCCGATGATGACATAATTGTCATCCATTGCCGCTTTAAAGCTGCAATAGTGTCAATTCCCGCTCGCTTCTTTATTATAAAGTCCTTAGCAGGCGCTTGTCAGTCAAAAATTACACATGAGAAATGTAGCTAACAAAAAAACTTATAAAAATCGGTTCATATATAAACATATGTCAAATACATACAAGAACACACTATATTAAGCGATTGTAGAAAAAATGTATGTATTACAAGCACAAACTGCCGTTGCCGCTTTTGAAAGAATACCTTAATATAATAACCTGAATAAATTTCTTTCGCAAGCGGCAATGCAGTACTTTGCGCTCTTAACACACAAAGAACTATTGTAGTATTTTGTGATTAAATAAATTACATGTTTTTCAGTTTTCAAATTAATACCTACATATTTATTATGTATGCATGTATAATAGGTGGTATGTTTTGTAAGCTATGTGTATGCAGAATAATCTGTTACTCATGAAATAGTCTTGTCAAATACCACCATTCGGGCATCTGATTTTTCCTGTAAAAAAATGTGCCCTTTATTACTTACGAAAAAAAATCTCGGTCCCTTGAGATGCGCTATAAAAAGTTTACACTGTACCTGTTTACACCTACCTTTATAACTCTGAGCTATACATATAGAGTAATAGAATAATAAATTCACAAACCCTACCAATCTCCAGCATGATAAAACTATAGGTATGCAAAATGATTTTAAAACATTGTCAATATACCGTAGATGGCCGTTACTTGGAACGCGCCTATATCTTGCAACAATATGCAGCAATGCAGAGCCGACCCTGTACTTTGCTATAACCTTGATTGCACCGCGTCCCGCGCGTGAGGAAGAACAAAGTCTGGTTGACGGAATATTGGCGGCCTCTAATTGGGGCTACCCATTCACAATCTACGACATAAAATATATCGTCAAGAATTATTTGGATAGAAAAGGGGTTAGAGAGCCAAGACTGACTAATAATTTACCTGGGCGCAAGTGGGTTGACAGATTTTTGAACGAGCATAGAAGAATACTGACAAAGAGGTACTGTGAAAATATTAAACGAAGTCGAGCACAGGTTTCCGAAGAGACAATAACAAATTATTTCAAGGAATTAGAAGTATCCTTAAAAGATGTCCCTTCTACCCACGTCATTAATTACGATGAAACCAACTTTACCGATGATCCTGGTAAAAAACAGGTCATTGTAAAGAGAGAAGTAAAACATGCAGAACGCTGCATAGACACTAGCAAGTCTTCTACTTCTGTAATGATGGCTGGATCAGCTGCTGGTGTTATGTTACCTCCATACGTAGTATATAGAAGTGAGCATCTTTACGATACCTGGAAGGAACATGGACCACCAGGTTGTCGATATGGAAGAACCAAACGAGGGTGGTTTGATACACAGACGTTTGAAGACTGGTTTAATACCATAGTTGTTCCCTTCGTTAAAATACTAGATGATGGTCCTAAAGTTTTAGTGGGAGACAACCTTTCCAGCCACCTTTCTATATTTGTAATAAGAGAGTGTCAGAAACATAACATTCGTTTTGTTTTCTTGCCACCAAATAGCACGCACCTGTGCCAGCCATTAGATGTGGCGTTCTTTAGGCCCCTAAAAGCAGCATGGAGGAGGGCGCTAGGCAATTGGAAAGAGAAAAATAGAGGTACCGTACCAAAGGATATATTTCCATCTATATTAAGAACTACCTTGGAATCCGTAGACGCAAATGTACCAACAAACCTAAAAAATGGCTTTAGGGCCACTGGTATATGTCCGTGTAACCCGTCAGAAGTTTTGAAACGACTGCCTTCGTGGATTAAGCGAGACAATGATAATGACTGTTGGATTAATTCATTACACGATGTTTTAGAAAAATATCGCTATCCCGAAGGAAAACGCCAACAGAAAAGAAAGAAACGGTTGAACGTACCGCCCGGAAAAAGTGTCACTGAATTTTTGGAACAAGAAAATATTGACCCAAACACTATGCCAAGCACCAATCCGGAACCGAACGAACAGGCAAAAAAATCATCCTCAACGGGTAAGGCGGCAAATTCACAAAAGAGGAAAAGCCAACGTAAGGTGCAAAAAGAAATGAATGAAAATAGCGACTTGGAAGAAAGTCGATATTCTTTACATGATTCAAGCTCTGATTATAACTCATTAGCAGATATTTTAGAAACTGAAGCAAGCGATTTTGAACAATTACCAGAGGAAACTTTAGACCAGAACTATGAAGATCTTTCTACAAGTTTAGAGATACCGTACGACAAACCTTTAAATCAGTATTCTGTGGGAGATTATTTAATTGTGAAATTCTCTTTTAAAAAAGCCTCTAAAGACTGATATTTTTTATGTGGACTGTGTGCAGGAAGTACTGCCGACTGATCTACAACCTCAGTACTATTGTAAATTTATGCGAAAAAGCAAAGATTTAAAATGTCTGGGTACTTTTACATTTCCTGATGTAGAGGATCTCTCGGTGATTGACTCCCAGCAAGTAATACAAAAGTTAGACATTCCAGAAGTTGTCAGAGGCCGATATACATTTAATCTAAAAGGCTGTGAAAAATATAATCTGAAATGATTATTTGTAATAATCATAATTTTAGAAATTGTTTTTATTTTTAAGTTAAGAAAAGTTCATTTATTTTGTTTTATTTGTGTTTTTTACTTATTTATTTACTTTTAGTATGCAATGTATGAATATATTTATGTTTTTTTAAGAATAAAGTTTATTTTTGAAGATAAAGAAATTGTTTTTGTACAGATCGAAAGGACGACATTCATATTTTTATATTTTACCTGTTGCAAGCTAAGTTTAAGCGAATATGACTTGATTTTCACTGAAAATGTATGGCGTTTCAAGTAGGGCGCACCGTGTGCCTGACTTGCAACAACCATTTTTTTTTCTTAATATTTTGATCCTGTAGATAAACAAAATATACGTAGGATTATAGTACCAGTAGAGACTGACTTCAATATATTTTTAAAACAACAAAAAAATGAAAAATTCGTATCCAAAATCACGTTTATATCTAGAATGTGTTGCAAGTAACGTCCATCTACGGTACATACATTTGAATAAAATAACAAGCAGTTTTTAACTGAAGATATATTTTACTCAATTGAGGTATTTTTAAACCACCACTGTCTAGTTTTTATAGTTTTATGTTTGTCAAAAAATTTCTTACAGGTCTTAATTGTCTATTTTATGTGTATTTTTTAGCATTTGTATTTATTGTATTTATTAGTAGGTATTTAGTATTTTATATTATCCCTATGATATAAACAGCTACCTAATTATTTTTTATGTTTACTCAAATCTCAAATGTTGAATTTTCGACCTACACGTCATATATCTGTAGAAGATCTGCTTGACAAACAATTATTATTTGAAACGGTCGATATTATAAAGATTTAGATATAAAATGTTAAATGTGTTATTAACTTACAAGTATCTTCAGAGTGAGCCCAGTGAGCAGGTTCAATAGGATGGGGAATGGTCCAGGTTATGTTCCCCATCAGTTGTTCGTTAATAGGATCATCGGTGAAGCTGTAGGTAAAGTTCATGTTAACGGTTTCCAGTGAGGACATCGTGAAGTTGGCACGCATACATCTATAGGATAAAGCTTCTTCAGAACTTGCATAATACTCGATGACAAACCATTTCCCTAGCATCTGAAAGACAATGAAAATTAATCAAAATATAATTTTTATGACATAGGTACATAAACATTGAAACATTAATTTTACTTATTTTGCAAATATTTCTCTCGTAAATCTTACCTCCTGCAAGTCAAAATTTCGTATCGCTTTGACTACTGGGCATTTTGTTTTATCCTCTGGTCTTTTTCTTCTGGTGGCTGAGGCCACATTCAAAGCCATAATAAATAATAACAATATCACGAACTTGTTCATTTTGTGAATGGGATTCATATTACGACTAAATCACTTGAAACATCTATCGCTGTCCATTTCCTGAAAGCAACTTCATAATCGTAATCAGTGGGCGGTTATCAATTTAATAAACAAATTTGTGTAAATATTTTTAATAACATGGTCATTACCGACTTAGCATAATTACATTATTTATTAGCATAATTATACTTATGTGGAAGTTCTTGAATCTTAGAGAAGCGGTCGTATGTACTGGAACAAGCGTAGCGTAAGAACCGTTTGGCTTACATCCTTAGGGAAGGTCCAAATGAAACTAGAATGAATTTAGATATATTTTAAACCCTTAACACTTGCACTTGCTATATCTCAACTTCCGATGACACAGAAAACCGAGAAACAACGATAAGTAATAAAATAAACACCTTGTTTGAATTCGACGTGGACGACTTTAGGTAGAATATATCGCAATAGTAACCGAAGTAAATATTGTAGGGCATAAAATAAACTTTCCAGTGATATATTTACTTTCCCTGTGCGACTTACAGAATCGGAGATACGGCCACTTGAAAGCCAGCAGACGCGACTACTTTAGTCTTGCGCGTTCGAATTATGCAAATTTCCAACTTTACAATAATTACTTTCGGGTTAAAACCTTAAACTCCTGGGCTAATACCCACCTATGCCTTTTAATCACGATGCCGGTATAGGACGGCTTACGGCTTTTGGTATGTTGTTCAGTACGTTAAATAGAATATTTCTACCAATTTTCAGATTTACCTTATTTTTTCAGATTCAAACCCTAATATGTCTGGGCTACATGTAGCCCATAGAGTGCGTCTGGAACGCTCTCGACATCCGCCGTCAAGTATAAGTCCGGAACGTCTACGTGGGTGAAAAATATGAGGCTCCCAGACCATCCTGGTATAGTGCTTTCGTTTGATATGCAAACTAATGGAATGCGGTGCTCAGTGGCGCGCGCAATTATCCTAATATAGGAAATAAAATAAAAAAAACATTAATCTCATCATTCTCGTAGAACGGAACAGCTGCCCACAAAACTGCATGGCGGAAAGGGCAAATTAAAGACTGCCTGGAAGAAATAAACATTGAACACGATGATGCACTTCTTAAAGCTGAATTGTTGACACTAGCAAAGCAACATTTACCAGCTTTCAAGAAGTATGTGGATGAAGTGGATGAAATGGCCAAAGCAAGAGGAATGGAGGTAATTCGATTGCCTCCATATCACTGCGTACTGAACCCAATTGAGCTTATTTGGACGCAAATGAAAGGGAAAGTTGCTAGAGAAAATACAACATTTAAGTTAGTTGAAAAAACTTCTCAATGATGCAATCAAAGAAGTAAATGGGGCCAACTGGATAAAACGTATAGAACATGTGAAGAAGGTGGAACCAAGAATGTGGGATCTCGATATTATGCTGGATACTCCCTTTAAACCAGTCATAATAAATGCAAATGAAGACAATAGTAAAAGTGACTTTTCAGATAGTGAATAGTGATATTAATTTCTGATGTGAGTTTTTGTGAAGAGTGCTACTAACAAGTGACAGTGAAAAATACCAATGAGAGTATAATATATATATGAGTTGAAGAAAGAGGGATAACGACCGATATGCGGATTGGAGACCCTAGTTCTATTCACAAGAATTTGTGGCGACATACAATTTTACAACAAATATCCTTTTATTGCATAGTGATGTAATTTACGGCTTCTGTAGTAATTGGTACGGGTTTTCTTTGTAAAGTGCCGCACAAGTTTTTGCTTTAGTTTGTATATCAAACGAAAACAGTTATATATATAGTTATGTTTTTCCAATATCAGTTTAAAATAATATGAAAAATAAGAGCACGGTATTCTTCTGTAAACCGACGTGTGCCATTCATAGGCGCGCGTAAATCTTTTCTTTGCCGATTTATAAACTACTTATTATGACAAAGTGGTGAAATGATAGGTAGATACGGGAAGGTAGGGCAAAGAGGCTTAGGTGTGAAATGTATAGGTACTAAGTGAAAACAGTGAAAGTAAGAACAATAAATAACATTTAATTGTTTAAAATAATGGAAACTTAAAGAGGAGCACACACACACACACACGCACATATATATATATATATATATATATATATATATATATATATATATATATATATATATATATATATATATATATATATATATATATATATATATATATATATATATATATATATATATATATATATATATATATATATATATATATATATATATATATATATATATATATATATATATATATATATATATATATATATATATATATATATATATATATATATATATATATATATATATAGATATATATATATATATATATATATATATATATATATATATATATATATATATATATATATATATATATTAGCTTTGAAATTCTTTGCTATATATATATATATATATATGTATATATACGGCAATTCTTTTAGATCGCTGCATTTCAATTCCCCTTTTTATGTTGTGGGTTATACAAGAATACGAACTTTTAGGTTATAGTTTTATATATAGTATAGTATAGTATATATATAGTATTGTATAGTTATATAGGTTATAGGTTAGGTTATCGTTTTAAAAATTCAAATCTACAGTTTACACACGCGATCACTCTCCTCGTTATATATATATATATATAGATATATATATAGATATATATATATATATATATATATATATATATATATATATATATATATATATATATATATATATATATATATATATAGATATATATATATATATATATATATATATATATATATATATATATATATATATATATATATATATATATATATATATATATATATATATATATATATATATATATAGATATATATATATATATATATATATATATATATATATATATATATATATATATATATATATATATATATATATATATATATATTAGCTTTGAAATTCTTTGCTATATATATATATATGTATATATACGGCAATTCTTTTAGATCGCTGCATTTCAATTCCCCTTTTTATGTTGTGGGTTATACAAGAATACGAACTTTTAGGTTATAGTTTTATATATAGTATAGTATAGTATATATATAGTATTGTATAGTTATATAGGTTATAGGTTGGGTTATCGTTTTAAAAATTCAAATCTACAGTTTACACACGCGATCACTCTCCTCGTTCAGAAACTATTCATTAATTCCAGATTATCTCAGAGAATCGCCCATATGCCTCTCCATTTACACCAGTTGGTGTAAATATCCTCCAGAGTGACGTTCTCTAACTCAGCCCTGAATGTTAGTGTTTTGTGGCGACTGCGCACGGTCACCCCATAGATTAAGGATATGGTCACAGAAAACAGATTTCTTGTATTCTTTTTCTATGGATATGGTCACCCGCTGTCAAAAGTCACTTCCGCATTGCGCATATTATCAATTTGTTCAATTTGTTGACAAATTTTGTTTGAAAATTCTGTTTACGTATTTAATATTTATGTGAAGTTGTTCCAGTGAGTTTGTAATTGATGTGAATTAAATGTAGGGTAGTTAAAATGGACTTTTTATAGGTTATGAAGGTGAGACAACTCGTTCAAGCAAATTGTGTTAAAGTAGATTTTTTAAGTAATGAGTGACACAGATGATACAGACGACTTATTGCTGATTCCTCCTGATTTTTTCGTGATAGATTCAGATTCCGGCCATTCTGGCGTGGAGCCTTATTATAATATCGTCGATAGTCTCATACAAAAGGTTAGTAATTTGCAAGAGCGATTGCAGTCTATTGAGTCGAGTTCTCTTAACAATTCCTTGGATTACTGGTTTGACAATTCGCATAATATGCAGCAGAGTTCTGGTTTTCGTAAATATAATAGTACTGATGATCTATACATTCCCCAAAGTACACAGGGTACTCCTCAGAAACCCCACACCAAATTTAAGATGAATTCTTTGCCAACGAGCCCTAATATTGACAAGTTTAGCCCTTCTAAAAATAATAGGATAAACAGAGAAATTAAGTCTGCAACTAGGACAAGTTTCTCTCCGAGGAATAAACGTTCCGTGACTGAAAGGGGATGTGATATTCTTCACTCAAATAAGGATGACACTGTGATAAATGAAATCGATACATTTTTATCAAAAGTTAAGACTATACAAAGAATAAATGCAGCTAGGAACTTAGAACAAGAGTTTCATGAAGGCGACAATATCAAAAGTCACAAAAGCAATAAAGATATGAACTTGTTGCTAGCAGACTTGAACCGTCAACGACGAGATGAATTGGAAGCTGAAGGCAAAGAAAATGCAGTGAAAAATAAAGAGCCAATAATTGTAAAAGAGAAAGCATGGCAGAAAGGCGATTATAAGGAAAGCGTACCTGATTACGGAGCTGGAGTTAGGGACATATTATACAAAGAGCCTGACAAGCCCCGAGAAAATTACATCAAGCATACAACACAGGCTGAAGAGGTGAATAACACTATTGATTCATGGGCAACCCTGGATAAGTACCCATCGTCTGATAGCAGCTCGGAATCAACTCAAATGACTGCATATAAAAAGTATAGCAAAAACCGTAATGATCTTCTAAACAGTCCTCTTCATACTAACGCGTTAAGTGTACTTAGTATGCATAAGCAACTATTGGAAGAGGAGGCTGAAAGAACAAAAATAAAGAACAGAACGCGGGAACCCAAACTTAGAAGCAGTAACACTATTAATGATAGTCTAGGTTTGATGAGCTTAGCCGATATATGGAGTACACACTCACACTTGTTGCGTTCAAATCCCTCACAGCTCTTACAAAAGTTGCAGGAGGAAAAATTACGCAGGAAGGTAAGATCACTAATGAATTAGTGTAAGTATAACTTGATAAAAAATCTTTAACGGCTATTATTTTTCATGCCGTAGCATTGTGAAGAGCTGATTCAGGAATTACAGAACCGCAATCTGGAGTTGCAACAAAAGTTATCGGTTGCCGTTAAGGTTGATGATTCCAAAAATAACACTATTCAACAGTTTCAGCTAGCGCTGGAGAAAATTATTACTCGGTTACAGGGTCTGGATAAAGAAAAGCAGGAGTTGAATCAAGAAATGGTTAATCTGAGAACGAATCATTCTACAGACATGGAGGAGGCATCTCAGGTAAATTTTTCATATATATGATGTCTGCACTCTATGTTCAAATCATCGTGGCACCTCCAAATTACTCTGTGCATTTTTTTTTAAATGCGTTTTTAATTCTTTGTAATGGATTGACAGACTTCATGTATCTGTATTAGGTGCTTTTCTTTTTGCGGCTATTTTTTTTTCACTCCCACCTCGAAATTTTCTTGGAAACACCCCAAAAAAAATTCCCTGAAAATTTGAGCCCATAATATTAATACTAAGTACCTATTTGCCCTCGTGTGAAGATTTCCCACTTAAAATAGGTACACGTAAACGTGATTTTTTTTTTTAAAAAAAAACGCAGCCACTTAATTATATTGTTTTTTGCGAAGTACTTCCAACTTTTAAAAAAACAAATTACTCAGGATAAAATGCTCTACAAAGGTGTCCATTGTGACGTAAGTATAACTTACACAGAACAGGATTACCTGTTCTGTTAAAGTCAATTTTTTCATGACTCTTGTATTTTTTTTTTATTTCATCAATGGATGAAGATACAGGAAGATATTCGACAATATTCGAAATTAGCAACAATTTTTAAATATGTTGTTCAGATTTGGGCCTTGAACAAAAAATAGCTACCTTGGGGGGGGGGGCTACTCGTGCCAGCCGCCATCTTCAATAAAAGGCACAAGTAATTAGTTTTTTTGAAAATAAGACTGCTGCAGTTGATCCATTGATGTAAATATCTTTACTAAATACCTCACATGTTTTCTATAAATATTTTTTTGTCAATCCAACGTAACTAGGGATTGCAATACCGAAGAGTATTGAGAATACCGGTATTTCGGTATTAAAATAACTAACAAAAACATTTCGGTAATTAAAATAACTAACAAAAATGATGAACACCCCAAACAATAACAAAACAAATGAATAACAATATTATTATATTAATAAAAATAAAACAATATATTAAAATAAAATAATTATCGGTGCACTCTGCACTTTTAAATTCAAAAAAATATTTAAATAGTATAAAATATTTAGAATATTTAAATATAAGTAATACTTCCAAAATTTGCAAACATAATTTAACTTACTACTTCTACTTTTAAATTGTTATTGGCTAAATTGAGAACTAAGTTGTACACGCAACATGCAAATTTTTTTCTTTATATTTCAAATACATTCAAAACTAAATAATTATCTGGCTTAAAGTTTTGCACATATATGAATGTGACATATTTTGAAGTCACTCCACCTTGGTTGCGCATGATGATACGCCACTGAGCAATAAAGCCGGCTTGTAGTAGGCAGGTGTCTTCTAAGTGAGCGAGAAGGGAAATGGGATTTATATGAGTTGAAGAGGGAGTGCGACCGATATGTTAAGCCGCTTAGGAGATTAGACTGGAGATTATAGTTCTACTCCCAAGAAATTGTGGCGGTATACATTTTACACTTAATATCCTTTTGTATTGCATAGTGATGTGATTTACCGCTTCTGTAGTATATTGGTACGGGTTTTCTTTGTAAAATGCCGCACAATTTTTTGCTCTGGTTCGTATATTAAACGAAAACAGTATAGTACAGTATGTGCAATAAAATAATAAAAATACCGAAATACCGGTTATTTTCGGTATAAATACCGGTATTTCGGTATTGGAAAAAATTGCTAAAATACCGGTTTTCGGTTTACCGGTATTGCAATCCCTAAACGTAACCTATATCCAAGCATTTATTACATGTTATTGAAAGTGAAAATCATTTATAGTATTTTAATTTTGTTTAGAAAATAATATTCCATGAACAAGAAGCCTCAAAAGCGTTGAATCTTGCCCACGGAAACCAAGAGAAGTTGTGTTCTTTGGAAAAGCGTTGCACAGATCTACAGTATGAACTAGAATCTATTGAAAAGAAATTTAATGAGATCCAGGATGACTATAGCAAGGAAACACAGAGAAACAAGCAACTGTCAGATATATTAAACCAGAAAGAATTTGAGTTAAATGAGGTATAGTCTATAATTTTAAATATATTTTTGTAAGCAACAGTATTTATTTATTTATTTATTATTAATAGACGGGTCAAGCCCTTTTAGTACAAAAAAAAAACATACAATGTGTATAATACTTAAAGCTAATTAGTATTTAAAATGAATAAATCTAACAGCTAAAATATAACCAACTAATAATAAAAAAAAACGATCAATATTAACTAAAACAAATGGTATGACATTCATGAAGCAATGCAGTTTTATTTGAATTTTTTTACTGATCTCTTGAATGATGGGCAGGAGCAATTAAAAAGATCTAATTTACTATTCACTAAATTAGCATTGCGTAAAATTCTACTAATAGGTTCGTTCTGTAATTACTATGAGAAAAAGGAATATGGATTATTTCTGTGTTTCTATTTTTTCTTTCGGTAACACTAAGATTTACTAGATTCAAAAGCTGAGACGATTGAATGTGACCCGTAAGTATTTTATTAAGAAAAAGTGAATCAATTTGTAAGCGCCTATGTTCCAATGAAATTAAATTGAGATTTTAAAGTAAAAATCTTTAAAGATTTTGCAACAGTATTTTCAATGTGTGTACAATAGGACATTTTACAATCAAAAATGACACCAAGGTCCCTCACTTGCTTAACATCCTCTAATAGCATATTATTTAATTTATAATGAAACAACAAATGAGAGGGAGATCTCGTGAAAGTAATTTT
>CAXKVY010003594.1:0-22776 GCA_964058915.1 Tetropium fuscum | reverse complement strand
AACGGGTAAGGCGGCAAATTCACAAAAGAGGAAAAGCCAACGTAAGGTGCAAAAAGAAATGAATGAAAATAGCGACTTGGAAGAAAGTCGATATTCTTTACATGATTCAAGCTCTGATTATAACTCATTAGCAGATATTTTAGAAACTGAAGCAAGCGATTTTGAACAATTACCAGAGGAAACTTTAGACCAGAACTATGAAGATCTTTCTACAAGTTTAGAGATACCGTACGACAAACCTTTAAATCAGTATTCTGTGGGAGATTATTTAATTGTGAAATTCTCTTTTAAAAAAGCCTCTAAAGACTGATATTTTTTATGTGGACTGTGTGCAGGAAGTACTGCCGACTGATCTACAACCTCAGTACTATTGTAAATTTATGCGAAAAAGCAAAGATTTAAAATGTCTGGGTACTTTTACATTTCCTGATGTAGAGGATCTCTCGGTGATTGACTCCCAGCAAGTAATACAAAAGTTAGACATTCCAGAAGTTGTCAGAGGCCGATATACATTTAATCTAAAAGGCTGTGAAAAATATAATCTGAAATGATTATTTGTAATAATCATAATTTTAGAAATTGTTTTTATTTTTAAGTTAAGAAAAGTTCATTTATTTTGTTTTATTTGTGTTTTTTACTTATTTATTTACTTTTAGTATGCAATGTATGAATATATTTATGTTTTTTTAAGAATAAAGTTTATTTTTGAAGATAAAGAAATTGTTTTTGTACAGATCGAAAGGACGACATTCATATTTTTATATTTTACCTGTTGCAAGCTAAGTTTAAGCGAATATGACTTGATTTTCACTGAAAATGTATGGCGTTTCAAGTAGGGCGCACCGTGTGCCTGACTTGCAACAACCATTTTTTTTTCTTAATATTTTGATCCTGTAGATAAACAAAATATACGTAGGATTATAGTACCAGTAGAGACTGACTTCAATATATTTTTAAAACAACAAAAAAATGAAAAATTCGTATCCAAAATCACGTTTATATCTAGAATGTGTTGCAAGTAACGTCCATCTACGGTACATACATTTGAATAAAATAACAAGCAGTTTTTAACTGAAGATATATTTTACTCAATTGAGGTATTTTTAAACCACCACTGTCTAGTTTTTATAGTTTTATGTTTGTCAAAAAATTTCTTACAGGTCTTAATTGTCTATTTTATGTGTATTTTTTAGCATTTGTATTTATTGTATTTATTAGTAGGTATTTAGTATTTTATATTATCCCTATGATATAAACAGCTACCTAATTATTTTTTATGTTTACTCAAATCTCAAATGTTGAATTTTCGACCTACACGTCATATATCTGTAGAAGATCTGCTTGACAAACAATTATTATTTGAAACGGTCGATATTATAAAGATTTAGATATAAAATGTTAAATGTGTTATTAACTTACAAGTATCTTCAGAGTGAGCCCAGTGAGCAGGTTCAATAGGATGGGGAATGGTCCAGGTTATGTTCCCCATCAGTTGTTCGTTAATAGGATCATCGGTGAAGCTGTAGGTAAAGTTCATGTTAACGGTTTCCAGTGAGGACATCGTGAAGTTGGCACGCATACATCTATAGGATAAAGCTTCTTCAGAACTTGCATAATACTCGATGACAAACCATTTCCCTAGCATCTGAAAGACAATGAAAATTAATCAAAATATAATTTTTATGACATAGGTACATAAACATTGAAACATTAATTTTACTTATTTTGCAAATATTTCTCTCGTAAATCTTACCTCCTGCAAGTCAAAATTTCGTATCGCTTTGACTACTGGGCATTTTGTTTTATCCTCTGGTCTTTTTCTTCTGGTGGCTGAGGCCACATTCAAAGCCATAATAAATAATAACAATATCACGAACTTGTTCATTTTGTGAATGGGATTCATATTACGACTAAATCACTTGAAACATCTATCGCTGTCCATTTCCTGAAAGCAACTTCATAATCGTAATCAGTGGGCGGTTATCAATTTAATAAACAAATTTGTGTAAATATTTTTAATAACATGGTCATTACCGACTTAGCATAATTACATTATTTATTAGCATAATTATACTTATGTGGAAGTTCTTGAATCTTAGAGAAGCGGTCGTATGTACTGGAACAAGCGTAGCGTAAGAACCGTTTGGCTTACATCCTTAGGGAAGGTCCAAATGAAACTAGAATGAATTTAGATATATTTTAAACCCTTAACACTTGCACTTGCTATATCTCAACTTCCGATGACACAGAAAACCGAGAAACAACGATAAGTAATAAAATAAACACCTTGTTTGAATTCGACGTGGACGACTTTAGGTAGAATATATCGCAATAGTAACCGAAGTAAATATTGTAGGGCATAAAATAAACTTTCCAGTGATATATTTACTTTCCCTGTGCGACTTACAGAATCGGAGATACGGCCACTTGAAAGCCAGCAGACGCGACTACTTTAGTCTTGCGCGTTCGAATTATGCAAATTTCCAACTTTACAATAATTACTTTCGGGTTAAAACCTTAAACTCCTGGGCTAATACCCACCTATGCCTTTTAATCACGATGCCGGTATAGGACGGCTTACGGCTTTTGGTATGTTGTTCAGTACGTTAAATAGAATATTTCTACCAATTTTCAGATTTACCTTATTTTTTCAGATTCAAACCCTAATATGTCTGGGCTACATGTAGCCCATAGAGTGCGTCTGGAACGCTCTCGACATCCGCCGTCAAGTATAAGTCCGGAACGTCTACGTGGGTGAAAAATATGAGGCTCCCAGACCATCCTGGTATAGTGCTTTCGTTTGATATGCAAACTAATGGAATGCGGTGCTCAGTGGCGCGCGCAATTATCCTAATATAGGAAATAAAATAAAAAAAACATTAATCTCATCATTCTCGTAGAACGGAACAGCTGCCCACAAAACTGCATGGCGGAAAGGGCAAATTAAAGACTGCCTGGAAGAAATAAACATTGAACACGATGATGCACTTCTTAAAGCTGAATTGTTGACACTAGCAAAGCAACATTTACCAGCTTTCAAGAAGTATGTGGATGAAGTGGATGAAATGGCCAAAGCAAGAGGAATGGAGGTAATTCGATTGCCTCCATATCACTGCGTACTGAACCCAATTGAGCTTATTTGGACGCAAATGAAAGGGAAAGTTGCTAGAGAAAATACAACATTTAAGTTAGTTGAAAAAACTTCTCAATGATGCAATCAAAGAAGTAAATGGGGCCAACTGGATAAAACGTATAGAACATGTGAAGAAGGTGGAACCAAGAATGTGGGATCTCGATATTATGCTGGATACTCCCTTTAAACCAGTCATAATAAATGCAAATGAAGACAATAGTAAAAGTGACTTTTCAGATAGTGAATAGTGATATTAATTTCTGATGTGAGTTTTTGTGAAGAGTGCTACTAACAAGTGACAGTGAAAAATACCAATGAGAGTATAATATATATATGAGTTGAAGAAAGAGGGATAACGACCGATATGCGGATTGGAGACCCTAGTTCTATTCACAAGAATTTGTGGCGACATACAATTTTACAACAAATATCCTTTTATTGCATAGTGATGTAATTTACGGCTTCTGTAGTAATTGGTACGGGTTTTCTTTGTAAAGTGCCGCACAAGTTTTTGCTTTAGTTTGTATATCAAACGAAAACAGTTATATATATAGTTATGTTTTTCCAATATCAGTTTAAAATAATATGAAAAATAAGAGCACGGTATTCTTCTGTAAACCGACGTGTGCCATTCATAGGCGCGCGTAAATCTTTTCTTTGCCGATTTATAAACTACTTATTATGACAAAGTGGTGAAATGATAGGTAGATACGGGAAGGTAGGGCAAAGAGGCTTAGGTGTGAAATGTATAGGTACTAAGTGAAAACAGTGAAAGTAAGAACAATAAATAACATTTAATTGTTTAAAATAATGGAAACTTAAAGAGGAGCACACACACACACACACGCACATATATATATATATATATATATATATATATATATATATATATATATATATATATATATTATATATATATATATATATATATATATATATATATATATATATATATATATATATATATATATATATATATATATATATATATATATATATATATATATATATATATATATATATATATATATATATATATATATATATATATATATATATATATATATATATATATATATATATATATATATAGATATATATATATATATATATATATATATATATATATATATATATATATATATATATATATATATATATTAGCTTTGAAATTCTTTGCTATATATATATATATATATATGTATATATACGGCAATTCTTTTAGATCGCTGCATTTCAATTCCCCTTTTTATGTTGTGGGTTATACAAGAATACGAACTTTTAGGTTATAGTTTTATATATAGTATAGTATAGTATATATATAGTATTGTATAGTTATATAGGTTATAGGTTAGGTTATCGTTTTAAAAATTCAAATCTACAGTTTACACACGCGATCACTCTCCTCGTTATATATATATATATATAGATATATATATAATATATATATATATATATATATATATATATATATATATATATATATATATATATATATATATATATATATATATATATATATATATATATATATATATATATATATATATATATATATATATATATATATATATATATATATATATATATATATATATATATATATATATATATATATATATATATATATATATATATATATATATATATATATATATATATATATATATATATATATATATATATATATATATATATATATTAGCTTTGAAATTCTTTGCTATATATATATATATGTATATATACGGCAATTCTTTTAGATCGCTGCATTTCAATTCCCCTTTTTATGTTGTGGGTTATACAAGAATACGAACTTTTAGGTTATAGTTTTATATATAGTATAGTATAGTATATATATAGTATTGTATAGTTATATAGGTTATAGGTTGGGTTATCGTTTTAAAAATTCAAATCTACAGTTTACACACGCGATCACTCTCCTCGTTCAGAAACTATTCATTAATTCCAGATTATCTCAGAGAATCGCCCATATGCCTCTCCATTTACACCAGTTGGTGTAAATATCCTCCAGAGTGACGTTCTCTAACTCAGCCCTGAATGTTAGTGTTTTGTGGCGACTGCGCACGGTCACCCCATAGATTAAGGATATGGTCACAGAAAACAGATTTCTTGTATTCTTTTTCTATGGATATGGTCACCCGCTGTCAAAAGTCACTTCCGCATTGCGCATATTATCAATTTGTTCAATTTGTTGACAAATTTTGTTTGAAAATTCTGTTTACGTATTTAATATTTATGTGAAGTTGTTCCAGTGAGTTTGTAATTGATGTGAATTAAATGTAGGGTAGTTAAAATGGACTTTTTATAGGTTATGAAGGTGAGACAACTCGTTCAAGCAAATTGTGTTAAAGTAGATTTTTTAAGTAATGAGTGACACAGATGATACAGACGACTTATTGCTGATTCCTCCTGATTTTTTCGTGATAGATTCAGATTCCGGCCATTCTGGCGTGGAGCCTTATTATAATATCGTCGATAGTCTCATACAAAAGGTTAGTAATTTGCAAGAGCGATTGCAGTCTATTGAGTCGAGTTCTCTTAACAATTCCTTGGATTACTGGTTTGACAATTCGCATAATATGCAGCAGAGTTCTGGTTTTCGTAAATATAATAGTACTGATGATCTATACATTCCCCAAAGTACACAGGGTACTCCTCAGAAACCCCACACCAAATTTAAGATGAATTCTTTGCCAACGAGCCCTAATATTGACAAGTTTAGCCCTTCTAAAAATAATAGGATAAACAGAGAAATTAAGTCTGCAACTAGGACAAGTTTCTCTCCGAGGAATAAACGTTCCGTGACTGAAAGGGGATGTGATATTCTTCACTCAAATAAGGATGACACTGTGATAAATGAAATCGATACATTTTTATCAAAAGTTAAGACTATACAAAGAATAAATGCAGCTAGGAACTTAGAACAAGAGTTTCATGAAGGCGACAATATCAAAAGTCACAAAAGCAATAAAGATATGAACTTGTTGCTAGCAGACTTGAACCGTCAACGACGAGATGAATTGGAAGCTGAAGGCAAAGAAAATGCAGTGAAAAATAAAGAGCCAATAATTGTAAAAGAGAAAGCATGGCAGAAAGGCGATTATAAGGAAAGCGTACCTGATTACGGAGCTGGAGTTAGGGACATATTATACAAAGAGCCTGACAAGCCCCGAGAAAATTACATCAAGCATACAACACAGGCTGAAGAGGTGAATAACACTATTGATTCATGGGCAACCCTGGATAAGTACCCATCGTCTGATAGCAGCTCGGAATCAACTCAAATGACTGCATATAAAAAGTATAGCAAAAACCGTAATGATCTTCTAAACAGTCCTCTTCATACTAACGCGTTAAGTGTACTTAGTATGCATAAGCAACTATTGGAAGAGGAGGCTGAAAGAACAAAAATAAAGAACAGAACGCGGGAACCCAAACTTAGAAGCAGTAACACTATTAATGATAGTCTAGGTTTGATGAGCTTAGCCGATATATGGAGTACACACTCACACTTGTTGCGTTCAAATCCCTCACAGCTCTTACAAAAGTTGCAGGAGGAAAAATTACGCAGGAAGGTAAGATCACTAATGAATTAGTGTAAGTATAACTTGATAAAAAATCTTTAACGGCTATTATTTTTCATGCCGTAGCATTGTGAAGAGCTGATTCAGGAATTACAGAACCGCAATCTGGAGTTGCAACAAAAGTTATCGGTTGCCGTTAAGGTTGATGATTCCAAAAATAACACTATTCAACAGTTTCAGCTAGCGCTGGAGAAAATTATTACTCGGTTACAGGGTCTGGATAAAGAAAAGCAGGAGTTGAATCAAGAAATGGTTAATCTGAGAACGAATCATTCTACAGACATGGAGGAGGCATCTCAGGTAAATTTTTCATATATATGATGTCTGCACTCTATGTTCAAATCATCGTGGCACCTCCAAATTACTCTGTGCATTTTTTTTTAAATGCGTTTTTAATTCTTTGTAATGGATTGACAGACTTCATGTATCTGTATTAGGTGCTTTTCTTTTTGCGGCTATTTTTTTTTCACTCCCACCTCGAAATTTTCTTGGAAACACCCCAAAAAAAATTCCCTGAAAATTTGAGCCCATAATATTAATACTAAGTACCTATTTGCCCTCGTGTGAAGATTTCCCACTTAAAATAGGTACACGTAAACGTGATTTTTTTTTTTAAAAAAAAACGCAGCCACTTAATTATATTGTTTTTTGCGAAGTACTTCCAACTTTTAAAAAAACAAATTACTCAGGATAAAATGCTCTACAAAGGTGTCCATTGTGACGTAAGTATAACTTACACAGAACAGGATTACCTGTTCTGTTAAAGTCAATTTTTTCATGACTCTTGTATTTTTTTTTTATTTCATCAATGGATGAAGATACAGGAAGATATTCGACAATATTCGAAATTAGCAACAATTTTTAAATATGTTGTTCAGATTTGGGCCTTGAACAAAAAATAGCTACCTTGGGGGGGGGGGCTACTCGTGCCAGCCGCCATCTTCAATAAAAGGCACAAGTAATTAGTTTTTTTGAAAATAAGACTGCTGCAGTTGATCCATTGATGTAAATATCTTTACTAAATACCTCACATGTTTTCTATAAATATTTTTTTGTCAATCCAACGTAACTAGGGATTGCAATACCGAAGAGTATTGAGAATACCGGTATTTCGGTATTAAAATAACTAACAAAAACATTTCGGTAATTAAAATAACTAACAAAAATGATGAACACCCCAAACAATAACAAAACAAATGAATAACAATATTATTATATTAATAAAAATAAAACAATATATTAAAATAAAATAATTATCGGTGCACTCTGCACTTTTAAATTCAAAAAAATATTTAAATAGTATAAAATATTTAGAATATTTAAATATAAGTAATACTTCCAAAATTTGCAAACATAATTTAACTTACTACTTCTACTTTTAAATTGTTATTGGCTAAATTGAGAACTAAGTTGTACACGCAACATGCAAATTTTTTTCTTTATATTTCAAATACATTCAAAACTAAATAATTATCTGGCTTAAAGTTTTGCACATATATGAATGTGACATATTTTGAAGTCACTCCACCTTGGTTGCGCATGATGATACGCCACTGAGCAATAAAGCCGGCTTGTAGTAGGCAGGTGTCTTCTAAGTGAGCGAGAAGGGAAATGGGATTTATATGAGTTGAAGAGGGAGTGCGACCGATATGTTAAGCCGCTTAGGAGATTAGACTGGAGATTATAGTTCTACTCCCAAGAAATTGTGGCGGTATACATTTTACACTTAATATCCTTTTGTATTGCATAGTGATGTGATTTACCGCTTCTGTAGTATATTGGTACGGGTTTTCTTTGTAAAATGCCGCACAATTTTTTGCTCTGGTTCGTATATTAAACGAAAACAGTATAGTACAGTATGTGCAATAAAATAATAAAAATACCGAAATACCGGTTATTTTCGGTATAAATACCGGTATTTCGGTATTGGAAAAAATTGCTAAAATACCGGTTTTCGGTTTACCGGTATTGCAATCCCTAAACGTAACCTATATCCAAGCATTTATTACATGTTATTGAAAGTGAAAATCATTTATAGTATTTTAATTTTGTTTAGAAAATAATATTCCATGAACAAGAAGCCTCAAAAGCGTTGAATCTTGCCCACGGAAACCAAGAGAAGTTGTGTTCTTTGGAAAAGCGTTGCACAGATCTACAGTATGAACTAGAATCTATTGAAAAGAAATTTAATGAGATCCAGGATGACTATAGCAAGGAAACACAGAGAAACAAGCAACTGTCAGATATATTAAACCAGAAAGAATTTGAGTTAAATGAGGTATAGTCTATAATTTTAAATATATTTTTGTAAGCAACAGTATTTATTTATTTATTTATTATTAATAGACGGGTCAAGCCCTTTTAGTACAAAAAAAAAACATACAATGTGTATAATACTTAAAGCTAATTAGTATTTAAAATGAATAAATCTAACAGCTAAAATATAACCAACTAATAATAAAAAAAAACGATCAATATTAACTAAAACAAATGGTATGACATTCATGAAGCAATGCAGTTTTATTTGAATTTTTTTACTGATCTCTTGAATGATGGGCAGGAGCAATTAAAAAGATCTAATTTACTATTCACTAAATTAGCATTGCGTAAAATTCTACTAATAGGTTCGTTCTGTAATTACTATGAGAAAAAGGAATATGGATTATTTCTGTGTTTCTATTTTTTCTTTCGGTAACACTAAGATTTACTAGATTCAAAAGCTGAGACGATTGAATGTGACCCGTAAGTATTTTATTAAGAAAAAGTGAATCAATTTGTAAGCGCCTATGTTCCAATGAAATTAAATTGAGATTTTAAAGTAAAAATCTTTAAAGATTTTGCAACAGTATTTTCAATGTGTGTACAATAGGACATTTTACAATCAAAAATGACACCAAGGTCCCTCACTTGCTTAACATCCTCTAATAGCATATTATTTAATTTATAATGAAACAACAAATGAGAGGGAGATCTCGTGAAAGTAATTTTGAGGCATTTTTTAATGTTTAAATGTAAGGCATTAAGGTTACACCATTTGTCCAAATTATCAAATCTTTTTGAAGAAGTGTAGCATCTGATGAGTCTTTTATTGTATATGGATATGTTTATTTTTAGCACAAAACTCTTTTAAATGATGCTAGAATAGAGGTGGTGCATAGCAAAAGGTCTATGGATGTTTGCCAAGCAGAGTTCGCTGCGATAAAAGCGGAATGTGCCAAATTAAACACAAATATGCAAGAGAAATGTGATCAAGTACAACAATTAACTGAAGAAAAGAGAACATTGGTAAATGAAGTGGAAGCGCGTAAACATCATGAAGTAATTTTTTTCTCTAAATAACATATTTTCTGTAATACATGTGTGAGAAATAAAGTCAGTAAATTCATCTGCATTACTTTTCGTTGTGTGTATTGTGAATGTGATTTGCAGGTGGAATTGAATGAGGAACTGAGCCACATTAAAAGACAATTAGATAGCACTAAGGTAGAATTACGCAATTACTATCAAGGCCAGGTAGAGATCCTGGTCCAAAACAAGCTGAAGGAGTTCCAAAGTCAGTTAGACCAAGCCGAAGGTTCGTTTAAGGAAGAAATAAAGAAGCGTGAAATGTCCATAGCCAAGACTGCTGCGACGCACATACAGCAAATATCTGAAAAGTAATGTATCTTATTGTGTCTGATCACTATTTTCCATGAATTGAGTTTTAGGTATACATTAGAAATAAAGCTTCTAGAGAAAAAGAACCAGGAGGAGGCTAAGCTTTATCAAATTCAGGTGATGCAATACAAGCAGCAAGTTGGGGCGCTTCAGAGCAGAGTCGATCACATGCAGGAGAAGCGCACGTACATAGCGAAGCAGCTTCAGAAGATCATGGAAGTACAGTGGAATGAGGCGTTAAAGATAATAACAAGCGGGAAGAGTCCATCATTCAGCGAAGATGGTTTTAACACAATCGACCAACTGAATTCGCTTAAAACAAAATCGTACAATAATGTAGAGGAGATATTGGCGCAGCAGCAAGAAGAACAGCATAACATAGCCAGGCGACAGAAGACCGATACGCACTTCTCGTTGCACAATGAAGAAATCATGTCTTCCATTAGCAATAATTTTGATAAAGCTTCCGAGGAAACTTGCAATATACCTGTGGATACTCCAGTGTCCAGTAGAGCTCAGGGAAATAAGCAGTATAACGAAAACGAGGTTCAAAAGTATATAAATTTGGTAAGTTTTGCAGCAATATACAGAAAATAGTCATACCATTCCGACAAGTGCAAACCTTGGGTGGATGATCACGGGCTACAGAAAAGGGCGATATGGCCCAATAATGTACTGGAAAGAAATAGTATATTGTATCACAAGGGCAGAAAAATTAATATTTTCCTTGATTTTTAAAAGTGCTTTTCAACATTAATTCAAACCGTACCTGCATTTACAATCTTTGCTTTCCGATAGATAAGCAAGTACCTAATACATTTTATGTTAGGTTTTTTGCTTTTTTACTCTTTTTCCAATTCTTAAACAATTTATAGTACTTTTCGTACCGTTGTCTTGACTTTGTAGGTAACAAATTTAGAGAAACATTCATCGCTGTGTGAATTACTATTTATTTTCACAAATTCACAATTATACGCAATCAGAACGTATTATTATTTTATAGTTTTGTTCTCTTGCTTCCAGACTTTGATTTACACTGACGTTTAATGAAAATTTGTGTGAATCGCAAAGTACGCAAATGACAGTCAAAGGTGTCTAGATGGTGAAAAACTACAAAATCATGTTGTTATGGCTTTAATGTCCTACTAGTCTGTTATTTTGTAATAACTACCCTATTTTGAGATACATTAGATGAGAAATAACGTTCTTGGATTTTATGAATATCTATAACGCCCCCGGGCATTAGAAATTTATAATAGAAATAAATCAATTCTAAAATAGAAACTACAAATAACCTTTACTACCGTTAATAAAAATTAAATGCGTTGTTATGCAATGCGTTTACAAACAATTTTGATTTTTACTCTGTTTTAAATCAAATCGTTCTGAACATACCTAATAGATATCAAATTGTAATTGTGTGAATCGTAAGTGTCATAAAAAAATTCGAATTAATTAACAGACTAATAGGACATTTAACGTTAAAGGCACCACGGGTGTTATAGGATAATGACACCCTCGGTCGACGTACAATTCCAAGGGCCAGAGGCCCTCGGGAAGTACACTGCCGACCCCGGTGCTTTATTGTCCTTATAACACCCTTGATACCTTAATTACAATTGCAGCCCAAGGGATGATAAATATTACTTTTGGTCATATTAGGGTTGATATGATTCATTTTCACATATGGTAGGCGAAAAATAATATATTGGCACTGATGCCATGGGCGTCTCCAGTAGGGGGGGGAGCTAGAGCCTAGACCCCTGGACAAATTTACTGATTTTACCGAATTTTCTATGAACGCAACAAAATACTTTTTCAATAATGAAATTACAAATTTTACAAGTGTAATTTTACTGGAATAGAAGAGGTTGTTTATTTTATTATTTATCTGTATTTTTTATTAATACTTTATGTTTCTAGTTCACTGTCTTTTTCCTTCCCTGTGAGTTTACATTATTAAAAAAATATAATTTATATGTTCCACTTTATTTATGCACTGAGTAATTTATGAATAAATATCTTTTTTTCAAAAAGTTCTGAAATCCGAAAAATAATTTTTGGGAAAGTTAATGTTTTTAATCAAATGAATTTTTCCTTGAATTTATAAGGTGACAGGAAAACGCGCCACCTTGAAAATTTTCATAAATTTGCCTACGGCGCTATAAAATTTTGAGCTGCTCCCAGGATGTGCCAAAAACAGACAACATTTTTTTTTTCTATTATAAGTTAGGGAAAAAAAGTTGTCTTGCTGATGCATAAAATTACACAAAATAGCTGGACACTGTCGAATGAAATTTAGCAGCCCCCGTCCCCCACCAAAGGGGCATTTTCTTACAAACGATACAGCACGCTCAAGTTCGAATCCCACCACTTCTGCTTATTTTTTCTATTTCTTTTATGTAAACACGTGTATATGACATAAGGTCTGCCAAGGAGGACCAGTTTTATCACAATTACTTTTGTCATGGGGTCGACGATGATTAGATAATAAAAATACGTGCTTTCGATTTATAATATTCAAACTTATTTTCGAAACTTGGATATTTCCTGGCAACAAAATTTAACTTTGGCATCCTAAAAATTCTGACAATTTCAGATTTTCCTGAATTTCTCCTGGCCTTAAGTATTCTTCTTACAGCTAACTCTCTTATGGATCTCCTTTTATCTGTCATCATCGCAATATGAATATTTTCTGGGTGTCCAAAGTATGCATTACCTTCTAAAACTTTGTAGACAACCGCTTTGGCGTGCTCTGGAAATTGACTAGACACACGTATTGAGTCCCATAAATGTCGAGCTCCATATTGAATACATGGTTTTGATTTTACAGACATATTGAATACATGGTTACCATGTTGAAATACCACATTGAATACATGGTTTTGATTTTGATTACATCAGGCTAAAGACAAGAGCGCACAGTTGCCCAATTATTCAGAAATGCGTACAAGCTGCGTTATCGCATCTGCTCCCACCGTTACGCATTCCTTTAGCATGGCAATGGCGTGCAATCATGCAAATGGATCACAGGTTAATCCTGGGTACTAATTCAGTCAAAACATGTCCTTTTTAATTGTAATTATCATTTTTAATATTTAGGTGTAAAATTCAATAAGTGGAAATCTACTATGATTCTACTCAAATGGAAAGCTACTTTGTCTTCTAGCACCGCTAGAATCGTGCTTTGGTAGCAGTATTATTTCCGTGATGCCATTTAATAATTTGCACCCGTTCCTTGGTTGTACAAATTGTCATTTTGACTTACGCATGATAGACTAGCTTCATACATACCCCGAGGACACCAATAAATATTATAAAATTGAAACAAATCCAGCAGGTCACAAACCTCCATGTATCATGAGAAGTCCCACCTATGATACGGTGCATCCTACCTGCCCGGAGCAAAACATGGGTGTGTTCTTTTATTTATTGATAGTCCATCAATGTCATCCAAACATTTCTGTCTAATTTTGACCACATACATGAAAGAGACAGAGTTTCAAAGGAAATGCATATTAGAAATAGAAGTAAATGTATAGCGTGCAACGACACATATAGTGGCAACGTTATAGAATAAATATACAGTACATTTTTTTGCCATTTCCCTTCCCTACTATCCCACAGAATCGTCCACCCGAGATTTTAACTTGCCGAATCTTTATATATATTTATTATTAGTTCCTTGCATGTATTATATGTATTTTTCTATGCAGGGCATCAAATTGGTAGTCTCGATATTAAGTAACGCACCTGAGATCCTGCTGAAGATTACTCTTTTTTAAGTGGAAGATGTAAATTTTAAAATAAATAATTTGGACTCAGAATTTTGTTTTTTTCTCTATTGAAATGTAAATAAGCTAATTTGGTGCCTTTTTGTGGAAATATTATGCATGGTTATTATTTTTAAGTGACTTTTTTTCTGTAGTTGTTAAATAGGCCACCAGGAAACCCCACTCAAGAAGTGCAACAAAAAGAATCTGAAATGGTGGCACCGGAAAATGTCACCGAGCGAGCTTCATGGCAACAGTTTGTAAGTATGTATCTTTTTTAAGTCTTTGCAAAGATATCATTGAGGTATATTCTAGGATCACGAAAACGACACAACTAAATCAACTGCCAAAGGACTTCGAAAAGAAAAAAAGGGCAGTAAACCACCGCCATGGAAATAAGCTCTTTTTATTATCTGAATTGTATATAATATAGAGATACAATTATATTTATTTTTTTATGGTAGAAATATTAAGGTTTTTTACAGTTTTATTATGGATATAACATTGTTCAATATTTGTTTTATTGATATATTCCCTCCGCTCCACATAATAATAGCTATGTTCGTGGAGCGATTCAGGAGTAGTTCGAATCAGTAACTGACGATTTGATTAGGCCTCAATAATCCCAGAATTCTTACCGCGAAGCGCACCTAATATTGAAATTTTACGTAATATAAAGTACGTACCATCATTCTTTGTGTGTATAAGGCGCAATCTACGCAACAGTATGAAATTCGTTCTCACTCACACACGTAACAATCGGTATGTTGTAACCGATGTACATATATTGACTTACTTCAACTCCTCAAACAGTCCATCTATATCAGTCTCGCAGAAATATGCAGCATAATATGGGATCACGTTAGTCATCACAATGACATCGACATAAACGTGGTACAATATTGATAAAAAATTTCAAAACAAGTAATTTTATACAAAGGTCTGACAATTTGAGTTTACGCAAAGCGTTGTTTCACTTGTAGGTCTTGTGTACGGCTTAGGTGTTCGTGGCTAACTTTTGCTACTTGCTTTTTATTTGTTCACTTTTTTTATTATGTTGTTAAATGCTTTTTTTCCCATATATAAATTTTCCCGTAAATAAATTTTTCAATAAAAGTCATTAGAAGCGTTAAATAATAATTCCGTTTAAATTTTAAATAAATGTGTTTGGGATGTCATCTATATCAACCTCTGGGCATTACAAATAGGGTGAGCCACTGTTTATCTCTCTATTTAAACTTTCATGATGTATATGGAAAAAATACTGGCTCCAAGAAGCAAATAACAGAGCGGTCAGACTTTCTTGGTTTGGAGCAGTAGCCTGCTCGATGCCATTTAGAAAAGATCACTGCACTGGATTGCCACAGCCAAGTGTTCTCCTATCTGAAGACAAAGGTCTTTAATGTACAATGTAAGCAAATTGAAATGAGACAGAAGACGTAAAACTGCGTCAGAGTGGCGTCATTGTTATAAAAATGGCTGCCAGTTATGGACAGAGATTTTAACGCATCGCTGATGTTCAGTCAGTTAGTTTGGTGCTGAATGCTTATTTGCTGTGATGAATGCAGATTACATTTGGTTCACTATACACCCGCGTTATTGCTTTTAATCAATTTGGGATGCCCGTACATTCTTACTTGGGCCACCAGAAATATATACCAATGACGTCAGAGTGACGTTCTTAGATTTGATTGGTTAGAGCCGATTAAGCACTCCTTTCCTATTTATACTTCTTGCTACAGTCACCTCAGTGTGTTTTTCTATATTGTCAATATAATTATTTGCATTTCTATTTAGAATAATAGTTATATACGTGTACAAATTAGTTAAGTTTTATCTATAGTTTTGTACTTCAAAATTTTATAAAGACATCTCTGTGCCTTGTTCAATATTAACCTTCCTTATTTAAAAATAATGTTTTTATTATACAATCCAGTCAGGGCGCAAAAATGCCTTGTTGTGCAGCAGTAACTGCAAAAAAAGGAATTTTTAATGAAACGTTTTCCTAGAGCCCCAAGGCGAGAAAAGATTGGGTTATCGAAACGAGAGGAAATCAATGGAAACAGACAGATTTTTCGTGTTTGTGTGAGGTAGAAATATAAGTACAGTTTATTTTTATAATTAAGTATATATTACTTTGGGTGGCATGAATAAAAATAAGTACCTACTGTTTACTATTTGAAGTCTCAACATTTTCTATTTTTAGTATTTACTGTAAAACTAAGAAGGGATACATTTTGACAGTTTGGTGTTGATAGCTAGCTAGTGAGAATACATGTGAGACTGTTTTCTTGATTTCTGCTGTTTGTGATAAGTAGTCAAACAAACAGATATAAATTGTATTTATAAAGGTTCAATAATAAATATATATCGTAATATTACCAATGATTTCCACAACAATGACAACAGTTGTTGTTTACGTGACAACTATTTCTCGATACCAGTATATTTGATTAAACATTTTCTTATTTATGAAAACAAGATTGATTAATTGCGTTTATTGACGCAATTGAAGTAAGCCTCAACATGGCGACTGAGGCGTGGCCTATTGTTGTGTTGTCGCTACCAGATTACTAAAGGAGTAGGTTTCCTTTTAGGGGTAAAGAGCGATGGTACCGCTGGGTCCTCTCATATCGAGGTCACATCTATAACCAAAAAAATTGGCGCTTTGTAGGCAACCACAAACTTTAACCTTGAATCATCCAATAGCATTGCGCTATTTCTGAGGTGGGAATACGTCATCGGTGTTTTATATTTTATTTCGGTTATCCAACAAAGCATAAAACCGTTAGTAATTATTTAAATTCTTAATAATTTTGATATATTCTACTTTGCCTGATAAATATACATATTAATATAGGTCATTATTTATGACTTCTTTTACAGAACATACCTAGATGGGAGATATAGCAGTGGACCTAAATAAATGGTATAGGTATACCTACTTACATTCTGACGGCGTTTCTTTTTTACCCGGATTATTTTTTTTTATTTGTAATGTTCAGAAAAATATATAAAAACACATTTTATTTTATTTCAATAAACTTATTCGTAATATATAATGTAGTTTTTTTTCTATTTGGAAAAGGTGTGGAGTTCCAAAACTTTTTCTTGTGAAATGTATTTTGGTATAAATTGATTTTTCATTGAAATTCTGAAATTCCAGGAAAACGCGTGACCTTGAAAAATTTCGCCTGCGGCGCTATTAAGGTCTCACGGGACAGATCTAATATCCTGGCGGTGATATGGGGGTGGGGCAAAATCGAAAAATTGGATATTTAAATGGATAACGAGCATGCACAGACTTTTTAAAAGTCCAAGCAGTCGGTAAATATTCATTGAAAAGGATTTTCAACAATTTTGTGCAGCGTATGGAATTATTGTGATTTTAATATGAGGTTTGGAGGGTGGCTAAATAGGTGTTAATTTAATCAAAATCGGATGGCATTGATACACACCATGATACTATAGTATCATGGATACACACTATTAGAGGACAGTATAAATTTCGAACGCCATCCGATTTTAACACTTTTTAGTGTTTTTTTTAATTATTGTTGAAACAATCGAAAAAATGGGGTTTTCGGGGATTTTGAGGGGTTATTCCTCCGAAACTGCCCATCAGGATCGGATGGCAATTTTGTCGCAATGTTTGGTTTAGTGTCATAAGTATGCTCACCAATTTTGAAGCGGTTGCCTCATTTTTTTTTTTGTTTTTTTTTTATTCGCTAGTGCAAAAACGGCCCGTGTGTTACAGCTTGCAAAAAAATGTGATTGTATAATTAGGGCATTATATTACCTTCAATGCTACCGCACTTTTATCCGCGGTTGCTTTATCAAAAATTTTTCGATTTTGCCCCACCCGCATATCGCCGCCCCAGCCCATTTGTAGTCACTTTGGCCGCTACAAGGGGGCTCTGTACTACTCAAAGACTTTACAATATCAGCTTGACGTGCCATTTCCTTGAATATATGATAGGCAGTGACAAATATAGATGTATATTATATATATATATATATATATATATAACCACAATCGCCGTCAGTAGTGTCAGTACAAAGTCACCTACATACGCCCTCTCTTTCTAACAAACCTGACTACGCTGATGTTAGAAAGAGAGTATCCGATGTACTGGTGACTTTGTTGTGATGCCAATTATACAGTATACACGAATCTTATCGGATGACAGTGACATAATAATTATGACCACAGAGATTGTTAGTATACGAGTATACGCTGATATATATCTGTGGTATTGTCAGTCACAAGAGTTGAGTTAACCTCTAAACATCAAAATGTCATAAGGTATACAAAGATTACAAAGTGAATTTGTGTAGTACAAGGACTTCAATGTTCATGTAGCTCTGCATAAATAGTGTTTAGGTGCTTAGTACTGTTAACAAATGACGCACAATCATAATAATGGACATACCTTCCATCGAAGCCAATCTGCAGATTTAACACACCCTCAGCCAAGAATTCTGCTTATGAGTCATTCAAGTGGTACCCTGCCCACGATGTCTGTGCCGGGTTCGTTGCAAATTCGAACAGTTGAAAGAGCTAGACAGTTGCGGGATAGTCTCACAAATGTAATAAGGGAAATTGAACCGCTTGTTGAAACTGCTAGAACGGTGAACGCTGGAGTGTCAAGTTTCTTAAACAGGCCACAGTCGGATTCCAACTTAGCTAGACCTGTAGGTGGTGATGATAATAATGGTAGCTTCATAATCAATTTAGAGGTCCCTCCATCTCCAAGAGAAAACGAGAATAATGTGGCTGAAGAAGTGAACGTAAATGAGAATGTAGATAATTTTGTAAACAACCCAACAAATAATAATAATAATCCTGATGAGCAGGAGAGAATGCAAACGGTGATCGAGACGCAACAGTGCATAAAGATAATTTTAAAATATATACCTTTTATATTAATATTACTAGCAAAATCTGTGTATGATTATCATGAAGGAATTTTCATTCTTATAATCCTGTTTATGACCTTTGCTCACACAAACTCGGCCGTAAAGAAGGAGGCTACCAAAAGAGAGAGGAGAAGCATTTCCATATTGTCTATAGAATTACTGTATATTTTTGTATGTTTGGTGTTTATCCATTACGTTTTTGAGGATGATCTGCATAACTTTAACGTAGTTTTAAATCTTGTGCTGATACGAACATTTACACACCCTTTGACAGTATGGAATTTACTATGGATTGTGACTATCACTGATTTTATACTAAAATTGTTGACAGTTACGGTTAAGATACTACTGACAATGCTGCCTGGTGGTGTCTTGAAATTTAAAAAAAGAGTAAGTCAAGTTTATGTATCAATTTTATTTCAATTTAATTTAATAGTTTATGTATTAATTTTAAATTAATCTTAGGTTTGGAGCTTTTATTGCGAAATGAATATAGTGTATTATGCAAATACTTACAATCCCAATCATTATTTGATTAATTTTATGAGCCCTAACATAAATATTCGGACATCGACGTTTAGTTTAGTAAATACTGTCAAAAATTACGAGGAAAATTAATAGCACCTTTAAAGTATTGTCAAAAGCGGAGTTTTGCGTTTATTTGCAGTAGCAAGTGCATGTTATCAAGAAGAAAAAATATTTCAAGGAAACATTGAGTTACTATAACAAAATTTCTAAAATAATATATTTCTAAAATAAACAATTTCGCGTACAGTTCCTCTTCAAGATCCTTTACAGTTTTACAAGATTCCTATGAGATCTTGATGTTATTTTCATTGGACACCTTCCTGATTACCCTCCGTTTGACCGATTTGCCTGTTTCCCCATATAGTCTAATTATATCAGAAAGTAGGTTTTGGCAAATTTTGTCAATTGTCATGGTATCTTTTAACAATTAAATCTCGAAATTTTGTATTTGTTGCTACACGACATGCTATTTTCACCGTAATGCTGAGTGATTGTGTTTAATTACCAACCACAACTGTCAGTCAACAAATATTTTATATTTTTATATTTTGTTTTCAAAGCCTTATCTAGATACAAAACATAAAAATGTGCTACTTGTACATTTCACTGGATCATAAGAATATAAGGAACAGGATGTTGATAATGATATATTTCTTTATTAGAATGCGTTGCTAGTTAGTTCACCTATTTGTGTAGGTATTATAGGTAATCATCATTTTTGATCTGAGGGGAAACCATTTATTTTATGTTCTGTCATTGTTCCACAATTCTATTATCTAGTAAATATTTGTCATGCTGGTACTTACCTATTTACCTTATGAGATATTTGCAGTTATAATTTGTTTTATAATTTTAAATGACATATTCTGAAAACTATTAAAGATAAATTGGTGTAAATCAATGATAATTAAAGAAAAACACATACTACGAGCCCTAAGAATTATATAGGTATTGGGACAAACTAAAATACATGCATAATTCAGATATTTGACTGTTAATTTAATTTTTTTTTTAATTATAATAATGCTGAAGAAGCAATGGGTTAAATGATAAATAATTACAAAACATAATTATTATTTATTTTTAACATATCTTATAACCTTGTAAGTGATCAAAATGAGTGAAAACTAATGACAACTATGATACAAAGACAATGGTATGTCAGCGCGCAGGTAATGTGAGACGTCAGGTGAGGTGCGACATTTCAAGTTACTTTGTAACACGGTACCTACCTACCTATAGTGGAGTAAAATCAGATGTGTAGGATGTCGTTTTTTTATTAAGCTAAACTGTCTGGGTCGGTAGAAGATTGGTCCCGAGTAATTTTTAGCAATTAATCAAAATTCGACGTATATGTGTTGGTGATTACCGCAAACGTGTGATTCACACTGAACATGAGGAGTCACGAGGAACGTGAGTTTCTAAAGGAGTGATGATTTGGGGTTGTATGGCAGCTTCAGGTTTAGGATGCTTTGAATTTACTGAGGGTACCGTGAATGCTGCAAAATATCAACAAATACTTCAAAACAGCCTACTACCAAGTATCGTGTAGTTAAATGTTAGCGCACAAAAAAGTGGTTTATGTACCACAACCTAAATGTTCTTTCTTGGCCTTCCAATAGTCCTGACCTTACTGTCATTTAAACAGTGTGGCATAAAATGAAAGAGACATTAAGGAACAACCCACAACGGATATTAACAGAACATAAAGCCAAAATAGAGCAGAAGTGGAATTGATTTACCCCTGAACAATGCAGATCCTTCATACAGTCTAAGGGCGATGTTACTCCATTTTAGAAATAAAAATTCGTACTATGTCCCAATATTTAGTTGCCACACAAAATAATTTTTTTTTTATTAATTAATGTTGATAGAATAATTATTTTGTGTTGCTGATTGTCCCCATTTATTGTTAATTAACTAATTACAGTATTACATTAGAAAAAAAGTAGAATGAAATACTTAGTAAACTGTCAAATTCCTGAATTATGCATGTATTTTAGAGTCCCAATATATATTGTTATGGCTCGTATATCCCATAATATCACATCCCATTATGCCATATGCCTCTTGAAAATAAAGTGAGTTAAATCAGGTCAAATGACACTTTAATGTGGTTAGACCTAACGATTCTCTTTAAATTACTCACTATTAACATTTATCTATATTTAACATCAATAGTTCTTACTCTTCCTAATCCTAACAGTATGAACAGCATAAACCCATCATAACCTTACTGATAATGATTTTTAAACTGCGACAAATAAATAATGATTTGTTTGTAATAAAAAATTATATTGTTATTATAGGAATTATTGTATTGTTATTCAGTGGCGGCTTGTGGATATTTTAGTTGGGTAGGCACAGAAGTAAGATAGGGGTCCAGAATCAATAAAATTAATGCGCATGGGATTTTTTTTTTAGCTCAAGGTCAAATGCCTTAAATGCAACTTAAGTTAGATTTCCACGGGATAATCCATGATTTAAGAAAATTTGTATTTTGTTACCATTTTTCTTTTCATCTTGGATATTTTAATGACATTGTGAATGATCATTGGACTTTTGATATTTTTTGATGCTCGATGACAAATTTAGATGAAAATATCCCTAACAAACCCAAATTTTCTACCTCTAATTAAACAAAAGTTGACATGGCCAACAAAATAATATATTTTTAAAAACACTACCAGACACCCACTTGTGATTATCATACCAACAAATGTTAAAATGTCTTGAAAATGACTGGCCGTGTTTCTTTTTCATGACAAAATATTAATTTTTGGTAACGTCAGGCCCCTCAAAATAATTTCTGTGATATTGCGACGAGATAATGCTGTTTCTAAGATACTGCAGATGAAATCATGTGATACAGTTGCGGCCTCCCAAATGTGAAAGGCAAAACTGTATAGTGTAATTTAGACTTTAAATCATAGCCACCATAAATGTCAAATATATATCAATGACAATAAATTTAAAAATGTTATACTCAAAATATGCCAAAGCATTTAACTGAGGCGCAAAGAGCAAGGGCTGTAGGAAAATTAGAAGAAGTCATTGAGTGAAGTGGTTGCGGATTTAAATTAAAAGCTGTATATTTTATATTAAAACGCCAGATTGTGTTGGACGTGTTCGTGCTGTTCTGACAGACCCTGGAAATAAT
>CAXKVY010003593.1:0-28636 GCA_964058915.1 Tetropium fuscum | reverse complement strand
TTCCCTTTTGTGCAATTGTTCCTGTTAGTGTGCGATATATGCATTAAATTATATTTAATTTAATATAATCTGCAGCGATCAAACTAAAAGTATAGGTCATTATAAATTTAACAGAATGACTTTTGGTGTGACATATACCTAGACCTGCAACTGTTCAAAGAGTCATGAATAATATTCTTCGTGGGCACTTCGCATCAAATAAGTATAGGTAACATACGTTACTATCAGAGTTTTGTAAAATAAATATCTATATATTTCATAACGTACCACTAGGTACTGCTAAATTTATAGAATATTTTAATCATATTAAAACTTACTTATGTTATCCTTAAATACTCTGGAGCTATTCTTTTACAATAAAGGAAAATACCTCAAGATCGACCATTGCCTACTCATCTAGTAGATTAAATGAGACCAAGACTAAACACAGTACAACAGAAAAAGAACTTCTAGCATTAGTGTGGGCGTGTGAGACGTCCTACCCTGACATTTTTGTAGGAACATTTACTTAAAATAACCATTTTTTGCAATTATATTTGTATTTTTAATATAAAGGTTCAAAAGAACCATAATTCATTATTCTAATCTAAATATGAATATGAAGAAAAATTTACTAATTCAAAAGAGATTATAAATATACATACAAGAACTGCCGTCAAGGCAAAATATAGATTTCAGATTAAATTATTAATACTAAGGCTTGAAATGTGGTATAACGAAACTTTACTATTTTTCAGAGTGGATCAATATCATTTGCACTATACGATTTGCCGTGGTATAATATTAACACAAAGTTAAACAAGCACGTAATCATAATGATGACGAGAACTCAACGGCCTTTAGTAATTGAATTTGGATTTTCCTCCACACTATCAATCAATTATTTACAAAACGTATGTAACAGATTATAATAATAATCGCATATATTTCTTGATAAGTGTATTTTTTTCTAGATCGTCAAAGCAGCTTACTCCTATATTACTTTGAGATATGGTACCCGCATTATTTAAGCGTACGACACTGGACTGACAGTACAAGATAGACGTACCTAGAAAACGCAAATAATAAAAAGTACCTAATATATTTAGTTGATTATGTTTAGCAATATAATAAATAATATGAATACTGTTATGTAATATTGTGAATTTAGTTTAATATGGATATTGATCGCTGATGGGCTCTGATAATAAAACTAAATATTTCATATAATTCTTAGATATATTTAATTCAAAATAAATAAAAGTAGCTAGGTACCCACTTATCCAATTATTTATTGTGAACATTAAAAAGTTTTCAGATTATATTCTTTTAATTGTGCCACTACCCTGTAACTGAGCTTTCCCCGCTGAATATTTTAAATCTTAATAGATAAATAAGTATATGTTTCAGATTTTAGGGGCTATTAAAAAGTAGTTACTATATCCATATTTATAACAAGAAACAGTCCATTAAAAGAACCATTAAAAATCATTAAGACTATTACAAGAACTGTATTTTTTCGAGGCGATAAAAACAGGAAATGATATAGTTGCTATATATATTAATGTCACATATAGCTTTGACCTATTTATGTGCTTCTTTCTGAGATAATTCCATAATTTGTTCTAATTATATATCAACACCACGAACACCAATATGTAGTTAAGGATAATATAAATATCGTTTGTGAACAATGAGAATGATAACGGACCCAATATAGATCCCTGTGGTACCTTCACAAGGTACCACAAATCACGGTAATCAAATTTTTTATCAGAATAAGCCTAGCAGGCTTATTTTGCTAAAAAAATTGTCGATTCATAGTTGGTCAATTATGGTCAAAGTAATTCGATAAATTTCATATAAATACCAAACAATTTCATATAAAAAATTTCGTATAACGACCTCCTTATGTATACACTGATTACTGCAAACAAATTTGCAACTTTTCGGCAAATTTCGGCTCTTTGTTATTGAAAGTCTATATACTGTGTGAGCCCAATTTTACAAATATATATGTTAGGATATAAAACGTGAATGTGACCTACAAAAATTGGTAAATACGGCTTGATAAAAGGCAAACAAAACTTAACTTCAGTCCTCTTTAGGCTGCAGGCCTTTAGGCTGCATTGTATATTATTAGTTATTTAAGCACTGTGTTTCATATTAGTCCAATTTTATTGAGTTTATTTATTTGCTTTATTTCTTGCATATCAAATAGGTATATTATATGGCGTATTGTACGACTGGGTATATGTACCGACCCTGATATCGAGATCTTGCCACGTTCTTTTGAATCCTCCTACAAGTCGCAAAAATATATGTTTCGTAAAGATACAAAAATTGCGTCGGATATCTGCTTATAATTTCGTCGGATATCCTCTTATATTCTCGTTAAAAAGCAATTCTGCATCAGCAACTCTCTGATGGACGGATGATAATGGTAGGTAAAGGTAATGGTAAATATGTGCTAATTAAATTGCGATTCAACATCTTTTCTTCCATAAAAAAATAATTTTATTTTAAGAAGTCTGTCAAGAAAATGGTTAAAATAAACTAATTTTGATAAATTATAAAAATAAACAGAGCCAGGGTCTTTAGTCTATTTTGAACTCTACCTTGAGATTAAGCAATCTTCATGCTGTAATAAGACACAATAATAGTCATAAACATTTTAATTTTCTATATAAAAATATGCAGTTATAAATTTTAAAATTGTAAATTTCTGAAAAGTATTAAATAACTAAGTGTTCACGTTCACTAGCATTGTAAACTGGCGCCCATAATAACCAGAGTCTACAGATTACATGAACAAATAAAGTAAGTATTATCTACTTAATCTATAATATTATAATATTAAGCTATCCATCCAAATTCTCTATTAACAACATCATTTATAAGTAAAACCAATATAAAACAATTCTCTCAATTGGCTAGCCCAACATATCAACACACAGGATGTTTCTAAATTGATGCGAAATATTTTAAGGGGTGATTTTTCAGCAAAAATTAAGGTGGAATTGTTTTCCTAAATCCGTTCCCGTCCAAGTTACAGCCCTCTGAAATTGGGAAAAAAATTGTTTTTTTTATTTGCTCCACTATGGAACAATTTAGAAGAATGAAATTTAGCAAACAACTTGCACTAATAAAATGCAGTTTGTGACAATTTTTGTAACCCTATGATATTGTTACAAGGGGGTAAAAAACCAACCCCTATAGTATTTTTTTTCAGAACTTTTTAACACGTCTATATTTCTTTATATAAAAATTTGATATACTGAGCTTCAATCTGCAACTTTTTTGTCTCGTAAGCTTCGACAAATTGATTGTTTGCCCACAAAAAAATAAATTATGCTCACATTCCCTTTCACATAAATTCACTGGGGTTGAAATTCGGTGAAACCGTATGTAGGCTGTTGTCAAATGAAGTCATTATGACAAGTATTTAAGTCATTATGATATTTAAGTATAGTTTTGTTAATTTATCGCAATTTTACAACTGGATAGGGCTGGAACCTTTGATGTAATGATAACACAGGAAGTAGTTTCCACAAACACCAAAACATTTTTACTTTGCTCGACGCGCGTTTCGCCAAGTTGGCATCATCCGGAGACGATTAAAACTAATCTTAAACTAAAAAATCTACACTATTTATACTATTTTCATGGTGACGTCATTAGTAACGCTTCAATGATCAGTTTCTAAGCAACGCGTAAAGCGGGCTATACGGTATAATAGGTCCCTTGTCGCTATTCATACTATTATTACATTTCATAATTTATATGTTCTCAAATGCATCCAGCTATCTATTATTGGTTACATTTCTAACTAATCATAAATTACTAATACCTACTATACGATCGTTGTCAAAAACATGTTGTGCAACACTAGACTTGTCTGTTCTTCCATATTTTAGATCAGCCATATGCTCTTTAAACCTGGTGTTAATTTATCGTCTCATTTGTCCAACATATTTTCGATCACAGTCACTACAACTAATTTCGTAAATCCCAGACCTTTCATTTGAAACAATTTTATCCTTTGGACTGCCTAGGAGTTGTAATTTATTACTCGACGAATGAATTGCTGTTATTCCCACGTTTTTGAAGACCTTACTCAAACTACGAGTAAACCGGGGTCCGTACGGAATGGATACATATTTTGGAGTATCATTTTGAAAGGTCGTAGAATTACGAAGTGTGTCCTTAAATGTAGGCTTCCTAATTAGTTTTTAAACTATATCTCCACGATAATCATTACTCACAGCTATATCCTCCATTAATACTTTTTCTTTTTCAAACCTCTCATTACTTAGAGGGAAGCTTAGTAAACGATGGGCAAGAAAATTAAAACTCGCCATTTTGTGTTGATAGCAGTAGTGAGAGTCATTAAGGATATATTTGACCATACTGTTATCTTTCCTGTTATTTTTAATTACTAATTCATCTAAAAATGGAAGTTTTCCATTATTTTCTAGTTTATATGTAAACTTTACAGATTTCACTTCTGACATTGTCATCCACATAAAACGAAAAATGTCATCCACATAAAACGAAAATACTCGATTTCTTCTTTCCTGAAACAAGTACAAGAAAAGTTGCCGATATATTAAATGTAAGCTATTCCACGGTATTTAGAATTTTACAAGAACAGCAGTTGTATCCGTACCATATCCACAAATACAAGCGCTCTTACCTCGAGACTTTCTACCTCGTCTAATTTTTTGTCAACGGATAATTCAAATGATCACCAAAGTTCCACAGTTTTTATCTCGTATTTTGTTTACTGATGAGGGTAACTTTTGCAAATATCATATAGTTATTTGCAAATATCTCAAAAACTACTAACTTAACTACTTAAAGATAATTTAATTTTACACAACTGGGTATAAAAAAATACGGGGTGTTCCGTTTAAAAAAAAAGTTTTCGCAGTTTGAAATTAGCTAAATGTGGCATGGAAAATGTAACACATACCAAGTGTTACATTTTCGATTCTGTTTTAATTGCAGAACTTAGACCATTCTATATTCTTACGCTGTGCCAAAAATTAAATTTAGATATACCATATGGAAAACGTTATAAAGCTCCTTCCAGATCTTTCCATCTGTCAGTGTTTTTAGGGTTCCGTACCTAAAGGATGAAACGGGACTCTATTACTAAGACTCCGCTGTCTGTCTCTCCGTCTGTCACCAGGCTGTATCTCATGAACCGGTATAGTGAGACAGTTGAAATTTTCACAGATGATGTATTTCTGTTGGCGCTATAACAGCAAATACTAAAAAACAGAATAAAATAAATATTTAAGGGCGCTCCCATACAACAAATGGACATGGAGCTGAATCTGTATACTAATAAATGCCGGAGTCGCCGGTCGAACGAGATACTACCATTAACATAAAATTAATATTTAAGGGGGGCTCCCACACAACAAACGTGACTAAGCCGTTTTTATAGATAATGGTACGGAACCGTACGGAACAATAAAAGTGAAATTCACACTAGCGAAATTAGTGCATTAAACAGATATCTAGAATAATATTTAATCCGGTCCTTAATGCAAGTCTAAGGAGTATCCGAGTAAATATTTACTAGAGAAGACGATTTTAAGTTAAACATGAATATTTGAGTTATTACTGACGTGACCTAAACTTAATTTAATTTCTTTTTAATTGGCAACCTATATTTCCAAAGATAATTTTACCGTTGCAATTCTTAGTCTCTGCAATGGAAGCCGAGGGATTATTTAAAAATTTCACACGTAAGATGAATAAGTGTCACATGCCATTGATACCCTTCAGGGAAAGCAGCATATGGACGAAGACAGTATTTTTGCTTATTGAGTTGTCTTTAATGGTAGATGTTATTGGAGTAATTATCAACTGTCTTTTCTATTATACAGGTAGGTACCTATTATACATACATTAGGGTGTTTTTTTAAATGTTTTTTCGGCCCCATTGGCTAATGATTTAGCATTGGACCTAAAATAATTTCTCCCAAAGTTTTAGTTCCCTAGAACAAACTGTGAACAGCGCAAACCGAGTTTGATTCCCATTTAATTAACATGGGAATATCGACGTTTTTACTCAAACATGAATAGCTGGTTGAAATTTTTTTTCTAAAAATTTCTGATAGCAGTATTTTATAGAGAATTAAATTTCCTTCATTATTTTCAAAGATATGCTCGTTCACACATTCTCTCAAAAATCGGATTTCATTCAATTAATTTTAAGGAAAGTTATATCTAAAATTTTTTGGACCGATTGATATTATTATTTGAAACTGATTTATGATGTTTATATTTAAATTTTGTGCTTCGAAAAGTATAAAGTAGAAGGTGACTGATGAAAACAAGGGGAGAGTAGGAAAAAAAACTTTATTTAATTGTTATGGTATTTAGTTACTTCACCTAAATACATGGATTTTCTGTTATGTTTTGAAACTCTTCTGACTTTTCCAGTTTCTCTTTTGTTCATTCATTCGCTTCTCTTGGAATTCTCTGAATTTATACTCGAGCTGCTACTCGACCAAGAAAATAGAATAGAGTTCTATTTACTAATCTCGACCGTGTACTCGACTGCCAGTGAGCTCGACTAAAACAAATCTGTAATGTAGTAACATTTATTTTATATCATTCTTAAACATATTTTGGAACCACTATTAGTACCAGTACCCGCTCCACTTCAGTTAGGTGCGTTTTATGACTTATGACACTGTTCGGTCGCGTTTTAAGCCATTTTAACGAAATGTTTAATTAAAAAAAAGTATTTTACTTTTAAGTACTCATACCCAACTTAATATGCAGTTGGTAGAACAATTTGATGAATGAAATTACTAATCGATAAATTAGAAATAGTATCATGTATCAGATATCATGTACACATTGTATACACATATATTACGATTAAATTTATATTACATAATTTTGTTGAACGCAAGCTGTTTTCAGATTCAGAAAGCAGTTACCACGTTTTCTTTCTCCCTTCGATTTTGTTACATCGAGGATTTCGTGAGGAATTGCTGAAGAATATCACTTTCCAAACCTCTCCGTATTATATCTTGATCTGGATTTATCAGTAACTCGATTAAATTTTCATGCAATTTTCCGTTTGAATATTATTGGGGTGCAAAGACACTTTCCTCTAAATTTTCAGAGTAGTATACTTACATAAAACGAGAAACTAATAAAAATTACTTAAAAATCACGTAACTCACTAAAAATGATTAAAAAATAATGCCTTCAAATTTCCATTTCTCAGGTGGGTCCACCTTAAACAACACAGAACGAAAAGTGGAAATCGCAGTAGCCGTTATCACACAGATATTTTTCAATTATCTTCTATGGTCAATTCATGTCACAAAGGAAAAAATGCCACATTTATTCAGCGCCCTTGCTGATTTCGAATTCTTCCCTAAACCACAAAACTTCAGTGCTATGATTAGTGACCACAACCGTATGTCAAAAATTTGGTCATACTACGTAAACATCGGGATTACTCTCCATACGCTTGCACAATTGTTAACTATGAATGGGTGCAGGGCCAAATACTCAAACGATAATAGGACAATGGTGTGTGGTGTCATGTTTCCTATGTCCATGCCGTTCGCCATAGACTATTTCCCGGTGAATATTCTGATACTACTGAGGCAGAGTATTACATTATCGTATGTATATGAAGTTGCCGCCCAGTTCAATTTGTGTGAACAGCAAGTTCTGTACCATATCATTGCTAGGATCCGGCACTTCAAGGATATGTTAACAAAACTGGATGTTACAGTGTCAGAGGACGCTATTAAGAAACAGTTGAGGGACTACGTGCTTTGGCATCATGAGATAATCAGGTAATATATATATATATATATATATATATATATATATATATATATATATATATATATATATATATATATATATATATATATCGGCTAAAGAAGTACGAAAAAACTGTAAGTACTCTTACTAATGAAAACAAAACATTACAACAAAAACTGAACATAGTGGAACAGTATCAGAAAAGAAAGACCATACGAATATTTGGATTAAAGGCAGAAAAAAATAAAACTGTGTCCGATAATGTTATTTCTACAATAAATAATAAATTGGAATTAAATATGAGCCCGCACAACTTGGAATATGCTTTTTCTAAAGGGAAAGGTCCAGTAATAGCCTGTTTTAAAAACTACAGTGATAAACGTGATGTAATGAAAAACAAAAAATATTTAAAGGATTCTGGATTATTTTTCGCAGACGATCTAACAGTAATGAATTCTATTCTACTTAAAAAAGCTCAAGAAAAATATGGGAAAAATAAAGCATGGACACTTGATGGTATTGTTTTTTGCGATAATGGAAATGGAAAGCAGAAAATTCAAAATATCGAGGATCTATAAGGAACTGAAAACTAACGTTTGATCAACTCAGTTATTTTTGTTCTATTGAAGGATATAATATATAACAATATATGTATATACATATATATATCAATATTTATATAGATTTAATTAATGCAGGAGGGCTAATTATTTTGTAAAAATCAAATTCGAATTAATTATATTATTATTAGTTTAATTGTTTTTTTTAGTGGTAGTTATCAATAAATTTGTTGATTAATATCACATTACTAACGAATTGTAAATCATTATAGATTCAGTAACATGCCTGATAATAAGAATTTAACTTTCGTACAGAGCAGCTATGGATTGAAATTTGTCATGAGAATCAAACTTTTGCTGTTGGTGCTATTTATAGGCCACCAAATCTGTCGGTTAATCAGTTTTTTTCAGACCTTGAGGATACACTGAATATATTAATTCCCAGATATGATTACATATTATGTGGTGGGGATTTTAATATAGATTATTTTCAAATTGAAAGTAATGCATATAAGTATTTATCTAATATTTTAAATAGCTATGATTTAGAACAAATTATTGACCAACCAACACGAGTCACTGCTAGTAGTTCCACTTTACTTGATTACGTAATCTGTTCTAAAAATTTAAAAATAATTGAAACTAGTGTTTCTGACATCTCCGAAATATCTGATCATCATCTTATATCTTGTATGCTAGATATAAGTAAAATTAAAATTAAGCCGTTCATGTATACCTTTCGAGATATAAAAAATATTAACCACGATAATCTTTTAAATGATTTTTGTACCCTTCCAACTGGGGAATTGTATTATTTAAATAATATTGAAGCTAAAATTGGTCTACTTAATAAATTCATAATTGATATATTTGACAAACACGCACCAATAAAAACCATACTAATAAGTAGGAAAAAATCGCCATGGTTGACCGATACAATAAAACAAATGATCAAGTTAAGGAACAGAGCCGGCCTCAGATATAAAAGATCAAAATTGCCAGCACACTGGAACTACTATAAACAGCTTCGTAATGAAACAAATGCCGCTATTTCTAGAGAGAAAAAAGCTTATCTTGAATATTCTTTGAGAAATAATAATAATATATGGAGAGAATTAAAGTCATTAAATGTACATAAAAGAAAACCACGTCAACAGATTCCAGACACAGTTGGTGATGCTAATATTATTAATAATTATTTTATAAACTCCAGTAAAAGTGATTTTAGTGTTAACGAAGAAACTATTGAATTCTACAATAATAATATCAGATGTAACACCGGTACTTTCACCTTTAAAATGGTTACCGAATATCAAATATACCTAGCACTAAAATCTGTTAAATCTGAGGCAGTTGGTGTCGACGGTATTGGAGTTGGACTGCTTTTACATCTGTGTCCGTATGTTCTGCCGCTGTTAACGCATATTATAAATTTCTGCTTTGAGAATGATGTTTATCCATCTATTTGGAAAAGTTCTAAAATAATACCATTACCGAAAACTAATAATGTCTCAGATTTAACAGACCTAAGACCAATCAGTATATTACCAGCTATGTCTAAAGTAAGTGAAATAATTATGAACCAACAAATTAGGGAGTACGTGGCATTGAATAATATATTACCTTCAAATCAGTCTGGTTTTCGCAAAGGGTATAGTACGACAAGCTCATTGCTCAAAGTAGTAGATGATATTGTTCAGTCATCAGACAATAATGACATTACTATATTAGTATTACTAGATTATAGTAAAGCATTTGATCGCATAGATCAACGGCTACTGCTGGCAATATTACATTACTTTGGATTTTGTCCGAAATCAATTGAGTTAATGAAACAATACATGGTTTGAAACAATGGATGGTTTGTGAATGAAACAATGGATGGTTTGAAGAAAAGTACTCAAGTAAAAAGGAGGAATGCATAAAGGGCCTAATGAGGCCTAAGTGCTGTAGTGGAAGTGAAACCACTACACTCCGACCCATATACATACATTATATGGTACAAAAGTCTCAATTTAATTTTTCGTATATCAAGTTACCTTTGGATGTTTCTAGCTCTAGTCTTTCTAGTAGTGATTATCTTGACGACACATGTCAAACAAATTCATTTTTGTGAACAATTTTCGCGCAAAAATGACACCAAGCGGTTGAAGATTCAATAATCATATAATGTGGTGATAGAGGACGAAGTTATCATGAAGTAGTGGATATTTTTCATGAATTGCATGACGATCGGGAATCTATTCTAAAATCAACCGTTTCAAAAACATTTTCATGTGCGTTTTCATGAAATTGGAGGTATTTCAGATCAACGAAAAAGTGGAAGACCAGTAAGAGTTATAAATGAAGAAATTTTTTTAAATGTCATGTTAGATGTGGTGGAAAATCCAATAAATTCGACACAGACTTAAGGCTTTAAATCATAATGAGTCATCATAATTAAATCATCATAAGTTATTATGGATACATTAAATGAAAATTACAACTTTATCACCCACATATTGTTATCTGACGAATCTACATTTTGTTTAAATGGGTACGTAAACTGACACTCCAACTAATTAACACCATTGCAAACTATATTGCTCAAAAGTACTTTGCACCTCTGTAAAATGATCTTTTCTAGTAGTGGTCCCTTGTAGCGGCCGTAAAGCCAGTAATTCCTCTGTCACTGCAAATTCTTCATCAACACCTCGTATAAAAATAGCTAACTGGGCTGTGTCAGATCAATCTGTACTCTCATCCAAAGCAATAGAAAATGTTTAAAAATCAGCCAGTCTATCGATCAATGTTTTTTTTTATATCACTAGCCATCATATCTATACGTTGAACAACAGTACGTCGCGATAAGCTCACTTTCTCAAACTCTCTCTTCTTTTCTGGGCACAAAAGTTCTGCAATATCTAATAGGCACTCTTTAACAAACTGTCCCTCAGAAAATGACTTCGATGTTTTCGCTATTTTGGAACTAATTATAAAACTAGCTTTAACAACACTGTCTAGATTTTATTTTTGTGAATGGAACATTTGTTGCTGTTTCCCTAAATCGGTAATGAGTTTTTTTATTTTATCTTTCCTTAACTGGCCCGTGAGTAAATTATATTGAGCGAAATGCTTGCTGGAATAATGCCGCTTCATATTGTATTCTTTTAAAACAGAAATTGTTTCATTACACAACAAACACATAGGTTTACCACTGTGCAACATAAAAAAGTACTCCATTTGTCTTGGAATTGACGACATTTTATGTCCAGTTTCCTCTTTCTTAAACCTCTTTCTTAAATGTCGAAAGAATTTGCTTGAATATTTCCCGCGTTCTCTTGACCGTACGCCAATATGCGATGCGAGCTTTATCAGTTGTTAAGAAGTAATGATATTCAAGGAAATGGCACGTCAAGCTGATATTGGACAGGCAACCGGATGGCGAGTGGTAATCTGGGCCTTTGAGTAGTACAGAGCCCCCTCGTAGCGGCCAAAGTGACCCCAAATGGACAGGGAGAGCGCTATGGGGGTGGGGAAAAAAATCGAAAAATTTTTGACAAAGCAACCGGACAAAAATGCGGTGGCATTGAAGGTAATACCCTAATTATATAATAATGTTTTTGTGCCTTCCGTAATACACGGGCCGTTTTTGCACTAGCGAATAAAAAAAACATGAAAAAAAGTTATGAGGCAACCGCTTCAAAATTGGTGAGCATACTTAATGACACCACCAAATATTGGGAAAATATTGCCATCCGATCCTAATGGGCAGTTTCGGATAAACAACCCCTCAAAGTCGCCGAAAAACCCTTTTTTTCGATTGTTTCAACAATAATTAAAAAAAACACACTAAAAATTATTGAAATCGGATAGCGTTCGAAATTTATGCTGTCCTAAGTACAAATAATAGTGTGTATCAATGCCATCCGATTTTGATTCAATTAAGCCCTATTTAGCCACCCTCCAAACCTTATTAAAATTACAATAATGCCATACGCTGCACAACATTGTTGAAAATCCTTTTCAATGAATATTTACGGTCTACTTGGACTTTTAAAAAGTTTGTGCATGCTCATTATCCATTTAATGAGATAATAAGAAAACGATCTAATTGAAGTACTTGAAAAACAAATTTCTTTGCATTGTTGTTAACAAAGTGGAATGTTAACAAAGTGGAATATCATGATTTTTCTATTTTTCCAACGGGGATCTTTTCTAAAGCCTTTCAAGAATAGCTCCAAGATGTGAAAAAAATCTAAGGTTTCCAGTTTGACAATCATCAGGGTTTTTATGTTCATTTAAAATTTGAGAAAATAAGTTAATTAACAAAAGCATTTCTAATAAAAAAATTACGGGAATTTTTTTTTCCAATGGATTATCGTTTATTCAAGTATCCAAAAGGTATGTGAATTTTTGTTGTTAATATTTGTATTAAATGAGTAAATAATTTTTATTGTTAAAATGTCCGAATCGGTCGGCGCGCCAAAAACACAACCCCCCTCTTTCCTTACTAAATTGTTTATAACTTTTGGCTGATATTATAGACTGTGAAAAACTGTTGTTTACTGATGATCTCAAAATTTATTGGGCTGTGCGAAATGTAGAGGATTGTACATTTCGCACAGCATCAACTACTTAAAATTGAGATTTGATGTATTACAATAAAATCAAGTCCATCAAAAAGTGAATTAATTGGAATAGCAATGAATCACTTTCATTTGCCGTATAGTTAGGTACTATATAGAGATATAGTTAGATAGGTACTTGTACTTAGATTTTTTTTAAATTACATATTACTTTGTTAAATTTTGTTCTGTAACTGTATTTTTGTAATTTTTTGGGAAATGAATCAATATGTTGTAGTATTTTTTAGGATAGTTGATATATTCAATGAACATCTGAAGGTAGTCAGGCCTGCCGGTGAAATAGTGTCTATTTTCTTATCTACCCAGTTCGTCGGCGCAGTAAAGGTAATAATTCTGGTAACAATGGCCAACAATTGATAAGGATCCAGTTAAGTTTGTTTAATAATTTTGGGTAAAATTAAAATATTTGAAAAATATGCACAGATATTGGCTTTATTATCATATTAGCACCATTGAATTAAAACAATTGCAACAAAACGCATACTTGTATAAGTTCATATCAGAACTTATTGTTACATTATTGACTTAGATGGAAAAAAATGCCAAAAATAAAACAAAAAAAACATTAAACCTTGTTTTAAATAGTGTAAAAAAATGATTACAAATTTAACACGTTTATATTAATTTCAATAAAGTGGTGATTTTTTTGTCGTTCCTATATTACTTTCATTTTTTCTTCATCCTACCTATTACTTAAAAAATATAATAAATACTATGCCAAAAGTAAATTGAAGTTATAGAAAAAATAAGAATATTTTGAAGAAATGCTTTCTGATGCTTATCAATTGTTGACCAGTGTATTTTCATAACAGTTCCCACTTTGACATCCATTATTCTTGATTGTAGTATAAGCCACATGCCGTTCTTATGTTTCTTCCATCAGCTTTTTTAGTATTCGGAAACTGCTGGATTGGCCAAAAAATAATTAACGAGGTAAGCAAATGTTTGTTTTATTTTGATAGCAACGATTGCTTTACGAAATATAATTATTTTTATACAATACTATATAGAAAGGCAAAATAAGCAATCAAAAAATAAAAGTGTAGGTAATACACATCTTTGACTAAACTTTAAAACATTAGATACATTTAATATTATTAAGTATTGAATTTATAGAAAATCGCGTTGCATTGGATGGGATGAACCGCCGACATCTTTGTTATGTTTACTTTTCTACTTATATAGCGTTAACTGGCTATGACATTGTAGTGATTAACTACGTGTTCTTGATGTTCGATACGTTGTTATTAATCATGTTGTATAAATCTAACGATAGAATAAATTATCTACCGGTATGTTAATTAAAATATACTAACTTGGGCTACCAGATATATTACTCATATATTAACTTTTAAGAGCTTTCCCTACTAATATTTTTCTCTACTTTCCCTATTAATATATTCGATCTCACTCATATTCTTCACTCGTTTTTTCATGTTCCAAGTACTAATGGATGTATTGTTGTTCTTTCCATCGCATTTGTGGGTTGGTCCTGAACCTGTATAAGTAATTACTCTTGTCTCAGTTACTTATCCCTGCTGTGCTTTCAGCTAATCTATCTCGAGTCTCAACTCTCACAGAAGAGTTTATTAAGAGATCATTTATTCTTTCTTTTTCTTGCTCGTTTCTTCCCATACTTCCACTTCCTTCTTCTTGTGCATGTCTTTTAATCTCTTGTATGTATGATCTTCTTGTCTAAGTTTTGTATTTCTTTTTCTGTTTCTTTGTTCTTTCCCTGTGCTTTTACTTTTATATTTTTGATAATTTCTCATATCCTCATGGCCCTTCCTTTATATTCTGCTTCTTTTCTTCCCATCATTTGTTCTGTTTCTTTATTCTTATGTCTCATTCAAGTGATTTTTATTCCTGTTGAAACTTCTCCTGATCCTTTTTAAATTCCATTTTTATTTCTTCCAATACTTTCGTTGGGTCATTTTCATTCTGATGTATTATTTTTTTTAATGCTTTGCTCATTTGCTTTTCAAGCTTTTCTATGCCAATTGCCTAGATCTTCTTTTGTTTGTTGCTCTCTTTTCTTTTCCGGTTTTCTGATGTTCCAGTTTCTCTCTACTTTCACTATTGCCTGCCATGTATTCTTCTTCTTCTTCTCAAATTGGGCGCCAATTTTGTGATAATTTTTATATATCAAATGGGTTTATATTTTATTTAATTTATTTAATGAAAATCTTTATCGTGAATTTCAAACTGTAAACCGACTAGTCAGATATCTTTAATATTCCATTTTATATAAATTTTAGTATTCAGTGTATATTTATAAATTTGTATCGATATAAAATTAACCTCCTTTTTCTTGTTTGTTTAATAGTATTTATGCAATCATGGAGCTACTCCTTTCTTCCTTTTGACGGGCGGCTCAAAAGTTTTATCAAATTCAATTTAGTCTAATTATGTCCAGTATTTTGGTTATTTTATTATGAAATTAGATTTATCAATAGATACTAACACTAGGTATTTATGTAGAAAATTTATGTTGTGGGATGTAAAATTCAATGTAAGAATTCTTTGCTTTTCTTATATAATTTATATACCACCTAATATTTCTGTAATTGAATATCAAACCTTCTTTGAATTGCTTGAGGATTTTGTAGTGAATAACGATAGGTGTATTATTGTTTAGTTTATACATAATTTTAATAACCCAACATTACAATATACTAAATGCATATTGTTAAATAATTTTATAAATATCTGTAATTCAACTCAATATGGTTATATTGAGTTGAATTATGCAATATTTATATTTGCAATAGTTACATTGAGTTGAGCATATGCAATATTTATAACAATACAAAAAAACATTGCCTCTAGCTGTTAGCGATCTAAATTGTGATGTTAGTCGCAATTATTACCCGCTGATAAAAAGGACACGTATCACCCATCTTTAAGCATTACAGCATCTATTTTCCGTAACAAATTTTTCAAGCAAATCAAATAGGAATTTTGGGAACGCAAACTATCTTGAGCTGTGCAACTTTCTGTAAATATCGATTGGACATTTCTATCTTCTTACAGTGAAGTTAATCAAGCATGTGATGTTTTTTATGGAAAAGTTACTGTAAGTTAAGTATTTGTTATGTTATTTGATATGTATGATGTGCCTTTCTATATATGAACAAAAAATATGGCTGTCCGAAATGGTATTCAAGTGATATTATCAAAAATTTAAAACTATTAGTAGAGAAGTTTATCATGAGAATATTAAAAGATTAAGATCGCTTGTAAAAAAAAGAGGTTGCTCCTAAGGCATATTTACAATCTGTTGCATGCAACAAACCCAAGATTACTTTTCACAAAACAAATATGAATAGCAATGCTTCAATTTCACTTCAATGCTAATAAATATATCCAGGGTGAAAATTGGATTTTCTTCTTACCTTTCAGAGTGGAGATATTGCATTTGCTGTATACGATTTGCTGTGGTACCACATGAACCCTAAATTAAACAAATACGTATATATAATGATGATGCGAGCTCAAAAACCATTAACAATACAATTTGGACTGATCACCACACTTTCAGCGAACTATTTGCACCGTGTAAGTAAGAAATACAACAAAGATTAAAAATGTAAACGTGAATATTTTATTTTCAGGTCTCTCAAGCAGCCTATTCTTTCTTCACTTTGATGTATAATGTCGATAAGTAAGATTTCGACAAAGGTGTTTGCTAAATACGTTGACCAAACTGGCATGCGTGGTTAAATATAAATACGATCCACTCAATATGAGTTTAACAAGTAACGCACATACGAAAGTATTAATTGGGGTAGTTGGTGTGAACACAAATTATTGTTGATGAATAAAATTAAATACTTGCATGTTAATCACAGTACATCCTTATGTACATTTTATGTCATTCACTATGTTCATTATGTTCACTATGTTTCACTTAATTATATATTATAAAATACCTACTCTAAAATATAGTTTTTATATCCTTTTCTAAATTTAAAAGTCTAGCAATATTGTAATAATACAATAGGAACCATCCAGTTGAATTACAGTAATCTAGGTATTCCAGGTAAATCAAAGGCCTGACAAATGCAGTTTCACTTGTTAAATTGCCTCCGAATAAATGCTCGAATTGATATGATGCCCTATTCTTATATTATTTTTCTTTTGTATAATAAGATATAGGAAAGTTGAGTTTCATTTAATTATTTCCACATAATTTATTAAATTAATTAGAGAAATTATTAATAGTAGATTCATAAGTAATTTGGAAACCCAAGCCCTTAAATCCTCACGATTAAAAACCACATGTTGGCTAAGATACGAAGTAGAACATAGTTCCTCCCTTCCTCTCTTAAATGTCGTCGTTACCAGAAGAAGCTAATACCAATTCTCCTATTCTGTCTATAGAGAGCCAGTCCATACACTCCGCTACCTTAATGTCAAACCCCACCACTAACTTACAGCCGTTACGGACAAACTAAATTACAGGCATTAGAACAATCACTTATCCTAAATGGCTACAACAAAACACATCCATCACAAACTCCATTCATACTAAACTGAACCTACCGACCAACAGAGAGCTTTCCTACCCCTAAATCAAAGGTGTCAGAGATAAAATCTCTAGAATGCTCAAAACCATCAACAGTTCCAATTAAAACTCCTAAAGATTCAGTCCTAATGAGACTCATGGTGTATAGGAAATGCCATGCTCAGACTGTTTCCAGACTTACATTGGACAAACCGTGTCTTATCTATCCAGAGTATACTCAACAGCGATTAAAAAGGGCAATAAAAGCTTGCCTAAGCTAGCTCAGCTTAATAAAAAAGAGATTAAAATTAGTACGGTGAGTATTACGGTGAGTATCTAAAAGCAATAAGGCTCTGCTCTGAGATAATGGCAATATTATTAGCCACTCAGATTGTTAGTTTAATTAAGGTAACATTCTGTACGTTCTCAAAACCGTAGTCGTTATAAATTATATTTATTCTGTAGTATAAGCAGGTACATGTTGCTCTATCGTTCGCTCCTTGTGCTTTTCTATCACTCATGGTTGGTTGGCGAGGTCAAAAATTAACAGATGAGGTAGGCATAGTGCAACGTTACGGTTCATTTTTTCTAGCAACAGAATGTTTTGTAATCACTGTGTATATTTTAGAGTGAATATGTTGCTTTCGCATTATACAATTTACCCTGGTATAAAATGAAGCCTAACTTAAACAAATATATATTATTAATGATGATAAGAGCTCAAAAACCTTTCATGATCGAAACAGGTTTTTTCTCCACTCTATCAAATGATTATTTTCTGCGTGTAAGTAACAAATCGTAATATTAGGTAAGTATAGGGTAACTAATGATTGTTAGGCGTTGCGTCATCACTAGTAATGGCATGGTTCAAGTTATTTCGACATACCCGTTACTACGGTTTCATAAACACAGTTCGAATGCAACGCATATAGTAGCCGAATACACTGTCTGTGGTTAATTCCGTTAGTCATGACGCAACGCCTAATATTCATTAGTTAACCTATATGTATATAATTTACTGATAGGATATTTTGTTTTCAGACAGTCAAAGCAGCATATTCGTTTAGTACTTTGATGTTTAGTGCTGATAATTAAATGTTACAAAATGGTGACAAGGGACAAATATTAACATATCTGTAGCTGTCTAATTGACATTAATATATATATATATATATATATATATATATATATATATATATATATATATATATATATATATATATATATATATATATATATATATATATATATATATATATATATATATATATATATATATATATATATATATATATATATATATATATATATATATATATATATATATATATATATATATATATATATATATATATATATATATATATATATATATATATATATATATATATATATATATATATATATATATATATATTTTGTGAAAAGTAATCTTGGGTTTGTAGCATTTCATTACATAGAAATAAGCAAATAGACGAATAAGAAAGAAAACACACTTACCAGTGCTATGTCTGGACACGCATACGGAAATGAACCACTATACATACGAAAACGAACCACTTAGAAGTTGTACAAGTTCTTTCACCTTTCTTGAGGATCTTCAGAGCAGTATACGATTTATTTCATTGATCATTCATACTTGAATTTAAATTACCAATACACCAACACTTGCAGTGACGTTTTATGACATTAGTTTTTGACGGAACTCATTCTTAGAATACACTAACCTAGTCTACTATTTATATTTGTTCTATTTGAACATATTATATATAAAAGCATTAGGCATACAGTTATCCAGAAGATGTTAAACTTTAAAATGCATAAAATCTTGTTGAACCTATTGAAAAACAACTACTTTTTCCAACTATATGCGGGAAAATATTGAATTATATATACAATAGAGTTCTGAAGCATTCAAAGAGGGAGTGATACAGAAATTGCTTGCTTAGTCAAAACTAAAATCATTTGTTGGTTGTATGTATTAATTGTTTCTTCGAAAATTCTCGAAAAAAATCCAATTTTCACCCTGGATATATTTATTAGCTTTGAAGTATTGAATATATTAGTGTGTTTTCTTTCTTATTCGTCTATTTGCTTATTTCTATGTAATGAAATGCTACAAACCCAAGATTACTTTTCACAAAATAAATATGAATAGCAAAGAATTTCAAAGCTAATATATATATATATATATATATATATATATATATATATATATATATATATATATATATATATATATATATATATATATATATATTGCCATGATATTTTTATTATATAATATGTTAAAATTTAATCGTTAAATATTGTACTTACTTTTTGTTACTTATTATCTTGTATTGTGGTTTTGCTATCTCATGATTGATGTAGGTTCAAAGTAAATAATAGCTATAGATATTATTGTTAGTTGAGATTTTGAAGTATATCTATAGCTAATTAATTATAGATACTTCAAAAAATGTTATGCTTCAATAACATTTCAATAATGCAATCCAATTAAATTTTTACAGATATTTTCTTTTTAATATAAGTTTTACCTTAATGTTCCATTCACTATACTTATTTTATTGTAGGTCCCTTCTACATATGAACACATTACGTTTCTTTGCAATTTTCAAGCAGACTTCTCGAATTAATTAATTTTATATTTATTATTACGTATTTTACATATTTGTTGCTCGAGATCTAATATTATTTTGTCTTTATTTAAAAAATCGTTTCCCAGTATCATATATATTCTCATTGTTACGTTTTGACGTCTCACTTTTAGTACTTAACAACTTGAGAATCAACGAAATTTATTGTAGGTACATTTGATGGATACAATTGATTTAAGGCAGTGACTACGCCTTCCCTTTTGAATGTGTATAGAAATTCTGGTCGGCATATTACTTTCATTAGTCGATTACATCAATATTGCCACAGCGCATTTATTAGATACGTTGTCAAATTTTTACCACAAATATCTGTGCCGCCTTATTGTTTTGTGAGTTGAACATTGGCAGTTCTGTGACGCTAACCACTAGCAGATCTATGGTCTATGTCTCTTCGCTACCCTTTCTGAGCCGAACGCGTAAATGGCATAGTAGTTGTTCATCGTGTTAAAAGTTTAAGTCATTTTCTTGGTTAAATAACGTAGTATGTACGTTCCGACATAATGGGATAATACAAGGAAATCATTATACATGTATTGGTATTCTTGATGAATATACACATACCACATTAGTGGGGTATAACTTTTAACGTTGAGAGCCTGCGTTGCGTTGAACTCCCTAGTGTTAATTGAGGGGCACAGCGAAGCTATCTTTTCGAGGCCGTTTTCCAACTAATTAAAGCTTTATTGTCTTTCGGCGAGTGTAAACCACACCATCTTTTAGACCATTTTTTTAGCCTTATACACCACCTCTTTTTGAACCAACTTTGGAACCACCTTTCTCCGTCGACACCTGACCCGTGTCAAAGGAGAGATCTACCTTACTGGAAGACTTGTTGCATATCACAGATAAGCTAGTTTTAAGAATATTTTAAAAGGGGACACCCTGTTTAATTGACTTGAAATTGCTACGCTACGTGTGTACGCTTAAAAATATATAAAATTATTACAAGCCCTCAGCAAACGTTTGACAAAGTGTATATGTATTCACCTGATTACTCCCGCTGTTTAATTAACCTATTTGGGTAGCCATTGTTTTTTTATATATATTGATTGCAGAAAGTTCATCGTTCAAAGTTCAAAGTTCATCATGTATCACCATCTCTAAATTTCAAATTGTAAAGTAAACCTAGTAGTAAGTATAATGTGTGTATTATTTTTCTTTCCCCCAAGAATTACAGAAAGTGCCAAAGTGTATTCGATACCCAGGACAATTTGGGGACTAACTGATGAGTCTCTAACTCAGCATCTAATACACTTATCCACGACCTCCGGAAAAATCTGAGCAGCCGATAGGCAAAATAAAAAATACATCAATATACATCTCCTGTATATACCTACATGTGTGTGTGTGTATATATACATATATATTGCAACCGAAGTATTGACTACTGTCTAATTTAATATTTTTAATATTGGATTTTCATAATCAAATTATGCCATTAACTGTTTACTTCGTTTCAGTGTAGTCTAGAAAATACACCACGTTTCGTTTACCTAGACATAAAAGTTGCATTTTTACTGGCGCCCAGTAAAAGAGAGACCATAAATGCTTGATGTATTGGTGATAGCTATCATATATTATATATAATATGATATTTATATATATATATATATATATATATATATATATATATATATATATATATATATATATATATATATATATATATATATATATATATATATATATATATATATATATATATATATATATATATATATATATATAATATCATATTTTTATAGCTATTTTTATAATTAGTATATTATGCAATGACCAATTAATAATGGCTATTAAGACACGAGCACGAGAATCATAACAAATTCGAGTGTCTTTGTATCCATTAAATGTGAGTTGCAATCAGTATTTTTCTACGACCAGTGATAATAACACATACAAAAATTTATTATTAAATATAAATTATAACTTATGAAATATTATGGAAACTATTATAAATAGAACACAGAAATATCAGAAAATCAAGGTTTAATAAATAAAAAATAAGTGTTATTATGTTTTATTTAGTGTTACATTTTGAATCGTTCAGTTATTAAAATGTATCTGTGTCGCTACTGGCAGTTTTAATAAACACTTACTTTTTGCACTTGTTGCTTAAATAATTATTTTACACCGGAAATGTATTAATGAATTTATACCGATTACTCGTAGTGGTCAGAAACGGTGAAATTAAATCAGGATAAAGCTAGAAACATTTATTTAGCAATTATTTAGATGTGCTACTTTGTAGGCAATTGATATTTAAATATTATTTCAACTTACCTGATACCTGATGAACCCGGGTAAAGACTTTGACAGAGGCTTTAATTAAAATTTTATCTTAAACAAGTACGCATTCAAACAAAAGTGTCCAAATTTCGATGACATAATTTAAATCATTCAATTTGTTGCGTAAACTGTTTATTCAGTATTTTTGTAATCTGCAAAATGCCATTTACATATGAAGAAGCTCTTGACATATTTGAAGTTTATTATCAATGTATGCAAAACATAACAGTTGATGCAAGAATAAATGCAGTTGGTTTACCTGAAAGGATGTAAAAATATATTTTTATAATTTTATTCGGTTAGAAATAAGATATCGACCTGTGGTTCATACTGGATTTTTGCAATTTTGATTAAGTATATGATTATGTGAGAAATGTTTCCATTTTAAATTTCAGAGAAGAAATAAAAGTTCCCTGTATCAGCGCCACCTAGCGTCCCCCGCAACAATTAAATTGACACATTCTATTCTAATAATGATAAAGTAAAAATTTTATAATTCGGATACGTTATTAATATAAAGTAAAAGTTGTAGCGGCCTAAGTACAGACCCTTGAGGGATGCCAAGTTTCATGTCACAGTAAGTAGTAGTTATAATAGACTATTCTTTAAAAAGGTTTACATATTGACCTTAATAATAACAATAGAATCAAGATCTTCAAATTGCCCTTTTCGCTGCTTCAGATGCCACATTATAGATCTTCTTCATGATTTTCTAATAACATGTTTTCATTCATTTCCAATGACAAAATTATTTAATATATTGCCACCAACTGAAGATTTAAAAAAACACATTTTTTTATAGGATTATTGAAGTATTGAAGTTATGGGTTTTTTAGTGAGCCGATGGAATGAGGTACAAGGGAGAATTTCGTGGGGGAAAAATTTGGGGTTTAGGTAGTACTTATATAGCTTGAACTACACATTTCTGTTATACAAAGATACTCGAAAAAAATTTGTTCCGAGACTGTTACAATGTATAGATTTGTACCTGGTTTTTAGCATTTAAAGGGGAATTTTATTGGCGTTCAAACCACTTATTTAACTTTAAGTTAAAAAAAGTTACATTGTTAGCAAAAATGCTTTATCGGGGTGCTAAACAAATGTCTGTTTTTTCAGTCAAAATTTGTATTGTGCACAGCGTTAACAAACCTCCTATATTTTGGAGTTTTATAAAATTTTATTGTCATGTGTCCCTTTTTAGATGTTGCACCCATCTTTCTCGCAGAAAATGAAACAGAGGTTTTAAATTTTAGAGCAAATTGTTGGAGAATGGAGAATGACTCGTGTATCTTCTTCCTCATGATTACATGGTGATATCATTTCTAAATTAAGCAAGATCCACATGGGGCAACATTGGAAACATGGGGTCTTGATCTTATATCATTACCACTACAAAAATTAACATATGTACCAAATTTAAGAATTCTAACACAATGTGAACGATTATCCTAATTTTCTCAGCTTAACAGCTGTATAGCTATATAGGATGTTTTACGATCATCGTGTAATTCCTAGTAGAAATACATTTTAAAAATGTAGATATACAATTAACTCAAAGCCTGAAGAGAAAGAAATGGACTCAAGTTCCAAAAGAAAATGACGAGTTAATGGTTTTATTGTATTTTCAAGAAAATACAACCTACATTGAACTCTATTACTATGCTAAATTTTTCTAATGGAAAAATATGGAAAATTTTGCATAAACATAATAGTATATTACGTAACAAGAATTGCAAATAGCATAACGCACGAGTGGAAAAAGTTGTGTAATTCCACGAGGGGAAAATTGCTTTACAACTCGAGTTTTGTACTATACTTTATCTACGACTACATTTAATTAGTATTAAACAGGTAGAAACGAGATAAAAAATATTTTTATTTACATTTTGTGGTAATAATTATTAATAGTAGCAGTACAATTATTAAAAACTGGTGTGGCCCCATCTAATGATGGGGCCATAGTGTTAAGAACAGAAGTTACAGAAGATTACGCCAATGTGTAGTCATGGAACATAGTGGCCGCAGAGGATGAAGCCATATTAACATCTATACGGGTGGTTTCATTTGATATTTCTTCAGTACCACAAATAGCACTTGAAATCTTTTACCGCATTTTCAGTTTTGTTTTTGGTAGAATTATCAACATAGCTTTCAGCCACTGCAGACGAGCGGCAACCACTATGCCTCTTCAGCGCTAGCAAATCACCACCAGCATTCACAAGAATGTTGACCGACGAGCGCCTAAAACAGTGGCCAGTGTATTGTTTCGGATTCGCCAAACCCAGAAACTCTGCGATTTTGCTTGGTACAGTACCAAATTTATTTATCCCAATACATTGTTGGGTAGGACATTCTTTGTTTTGGTAATTTAGAAAAAATGGCTAACGTTTTGTATCTGCTTCTGAGGGACGTAAATTTATGTATTTCTGACACGTACCGTACCATTCATTAGACAAGATAAAGGAACGTTGGGTTTTTGTATAAAATCTGGGATTTTAATTATTTTAATTATGAGTAATTTCCAAGTATCTTCTATGTTTTCAATTTTTATGTTTTGCAGTTCCTGCTTCCTGCAGGCACCGCTAATACCAAATATTAGAATTACCTGTAGTAAAATATCCAAGTGCATTTTTAGAGTTTTCAAAAAATATGATGGGTATCTCTGGTATACCTTTGACAACAAATCCTCGCTGTCTGGTGCGTTTTTCAGAAATTGATTAATTTCTTCTGGAGTGAGCGTCTTTGATTTTTTACTTCTGAAACCATCAGATTTTCATTCCAACAGTGCCAGAAGTTTTGCGTAACTTGAAATGTTCGTATTATGTCGAATATTGACTGTTGCGCGTAACATGGATTACATAGCCCAAAGTGACGACGGTTTCACTTGCTTTGACAAATCATCAAAGTACGCCAACATTACGTTTTCGGACAATGATTTGACGTTATTTTTAAGTCTCCATTCCATAAATCTTTGGTACACAAGTTCATACCTTTCACGCGCGTTTTCTGGTAGGCTTTCCATCGTTTGTGGCAGTTTTGGCTTTTTCGCTGATTTCAGGTGGCGTGCACATATCTTCCTCACTGTCGCTAGCCATGTTAAAGCTTAAATTCAAGAGAATTAGTCGATAAAATTATATATTTTACTAAAATAGCTATTTATGTAACCAGTTGGGAAAGTACTATTTTGTGTAACGAGCAGATTTCTGCGGATCGAGCGCTAGTTCCGCAAAAGCTTTGTCAGCCTTAGGTTATAATAATTGCGAGAGCATGTGTGTAATGTTACGTACAAATGTGCTCGCTGTGCGATTTGCACTTTACGCACGATAGTACGTAAGGACTCGCTTACTTAGTTTATGCGTTGTACGTAATATAGCATTTACTATAGTGGTCGTAGATGAAGTTCATTACATAGTAGGTTAATTAGACCTGACAAGCTATGAGTGACGAGCTGCCTCACCGTTACAACATACTGGATTGTTTTTAAACGTATAAAATTCAGTTTTCTGTTTTATGAGTTTTCTTCTCAAAAAATATAAAATTTGTGAAAATTGGAAAAATCTTGTATGAAACACGTTGGGAAACACTATTTTGTGTAACTCGCATCCTTTTGCGGATCTCGCTAGCGCTGGTTCCGTAGAAATCCGCACGTTACACAAAATAGTACTTTTCCCAACTGGTTACATAAATAGCAATTAAAGTTTATTTTCTTCCTGTTAGAGCATTTAAATAAAAGCTTGTTTGTAAAAGAGAGTTGTCTAGAATAATATTCAATCCGGTCCTTAATGCAAGTTTAAGGAGTATCCGAGTAAATATTTACTCGAGAAGACGATTTAAAGTTAAACATCAATATTTGAGTTATTACTGACGTGACCTAAACTTAATTTAATTTCTTTTTAATTGGCAACCTATATTTCCAAAGATTATTTTTCCGTTGCAATTCTTAGTCTCTGCAATGGAAGCCGAAGGATTATTTAAAAATTTCACACGTAAGATGAATAAGTGTCACATGCCATTGATACCCTTCAGGGAAAGTAGCATATGGACGAAGATTGTATTTTTGCTTATTGAGCTGTCTTTAATGTTGGATGTTATTGGAGTAATTATCAACTGTCTTTTCTATTATACAGGTAGGTACCTATTATAAATGTATATACATTAAGGTGTTTTTTTAAATTATTTTTTTCGGCCCCATTAGCTAATGATTTAGCATTGGACTTAAAATAATTTCTCCCAAAGTTTTAGTTTCCTAGAACAAACCTGTGAACGGCGCAAACCGAGTTTGATTCCCATTAAATTAACATGGGAAAATCGACATTTTTACTCAAACATGAATAACTGGTAGAATTAATTTTTCTAAAAACTTCTGATAGCAGCATTTTATAGAGAATTAAATTTCCTACAAAAAAGGTCTGTAGTACTAAATTCGTGAATTCATTATTTTCAAAGATATGGTCCTTTAAACGTTCTCTTAAAAATCGGATTTTTTGGACACTCCGATTGATATTATTATTTCAAACTGATTTATGATGTTGATATTTAAATCTTGTGCTGGTGACTGATGAAAAAAGGAGAGAGTAGGAGACAAAACTTTATTTAATTGTTATGATATTTAATTACTTCACCTAGATGCATCGATTTTCTGTAATGTTTTGAAACTCTTCTGGCTTTTCTAGTTTGTCTTTTGTTCGTTCATTAGCTTCTCTTGAAATTCTCTGAATTTATACTCGAGACGACATTTCGGGGAATTAGAATAATTAAAGATTAAAAACTATATTGATCCAGATTTAACAGTTGAAAAAACAAAAATAATTTAATATGAAAAAAAAATTGAATAATTGTAACTATTTATTATTAATTTAATAATAATTAAGCGCTGTTTAACAAAAAAATGAAGAACAAACTCAATATTTGTTACAAGTAGTGAGAGACCATCGCCAAAAACATCATATTTATAATAAAAAAAATGATAAAAAAAACTATTGAACATTTGTTTAAATTTAAAAAGTACATAATAAAAATAATTGTTATTTTATATATTGTTATTTTTGTTATTATTATTTATATCAATTATTTTTTTTTTGGAAATGGTTTGGCTTCCGAAAACTCGTTTGCCGATTAGCCACAGAAATTTTGTCACCATTTGGTTATTTAATCACAAATAATCCAGTCAATCTCAAAATTGTAATTATATCATGAAATAAAAAATATAAAAAGGAGTAATCATACAATGGTAATCAATTAGTTATGTTATGTTACAAAGTTATGTGGTTCAGTCATTTGTATATCAGAACAGAGCTGATCAGTCAGTCCCAATAGATGTATGAAAATTTTATGACATTAGTTTTTGAAGGAACTGAAATTTACAGAAAACCCAACCCTATTCTACTATTTATATTTGTTCTATTTGAATATATTATATATAAAAGCATTAAGCATACAGGTATCTAGAAGATATTAACTTTAAAATGCATTAAATCTTGTGGAATCTATTAAAACAACTACTTATCCTAGCTATATGCTAGAAAATATTGAATTACATATACAATAGTATTTTATATGAAATTCAATATTTTCTAGCATATAGATAGCTAGAAAACTAGTTGTTTTAATAGATTACTACAAACCCAAGATTTATTTTCACAATATATATATATATAATATATATATATATATATATATATATATATATATATATATATATATATATATATATATATATATATATATATATACATATATGGGAAATTAAATATATTGGGAAAAGTACTATTTTGTGTAACGAGCTGATTTCTGCAAAACGAGCGCTAGCGATTTACAACAAGCAAAACAAGTGCATATATATATATATATATATATATATATATATATATATATATATATATATATATATATATATATATATATATATATATATATATATATATTTGATATATATTATATATATATCAAATATATATATTTGATATATATATATATTTGATATATATTATATATATATGATAAAAATATTTCATTAACTCTCAGTTAAATTTTCGTGCAATTTTCCGTTTGAATATTATTGGGGTACAAAGACACTTTCCTCTATAAATTTTCAGAGTAGTATACTTATATAAAACGAGAAACTAATAAAAAAGACTTAAGAATCACGTTACTTCCTAAAAATTATTAAAAAATAATGCCTTAAAATTTTCATTTCTCAGGTGG
>CAXKVY010003592.1:0-32173 GCA_964058915.1 Tetropium fuscum | reverse complement strand
AACCCAAGCCCTTAAATCCTCACGATTAAAAACCACATGTTGGCTAAGATACGAAGTAGAACATAGTTCCTCCCTTCCTCTCTTAAATGTCGTCGTTACCAGAAGAAGCTAATACCAATTCTCCTATTCTGTCTATAGAGAGCCAGTCCATACACTCCGCTACCTTAATGTCAAACCCCACCACTAACTTACAGCCGTTACGGACAAACTAAATTACAGGCATTAGAACAATCACTTATCCTAAATGGCTACAACAAAACACATCCATCACAAACTCCATTCATACTAAACTGAACCTACCGACCAACAGAGAGCTTTCCTACCCCTAAATCAAAGGTGTCAGAGATAAAATCTCTAGAATGCTCAAAACCATCAACAGTTCCAATTAAAACTCCTAAAGATTCAGTCCTAATGAGACTCATGGTGTATAGGAAATGCCATGCTCAGACTGTTTCCAGACTTACATTGGACAAACCGTGTCTTATCTATCCAGAGTATACTCAACAGCGATTAAAAAGGGCAATAAAAGCTTGCCTAAGCTAGCTCAGCTTAATAAAAAAGAGATTAAAATTAGTACGGTGAGTATTACGGTGAGTATCTAAAAGCAATAAGGCTCTGCTCTGAGATAATGGCAATATTATTAGCCACTCAGATTGTTAGTTTAATTAAGGTAACATTCTGTACGTTCTCAAAACCGTAGTCGTTATAAATTATATTTATTCTGTAGTATAAGCAGGTACATGTTGCTCTATCGTTCGCTCCTTGTGCTTTTCTATCACTCATGGTTGGTTGGCGAGGTCAAAAATTAACAGATGAGGTAGGCATAGTGCAACGTTACGGTTCATTTTTTCTAGCAACAGAATGTTTTGTAATCACTGTGTATATTTTAGAGTGAATATGTTGCTTTCGCATTATACAATTTACCCTGGTATAAAATGAAGCCTAACTTAAACAAATATATATTATTAATGATGATAAGAGCTCAAAAACCTTTCATGATCGAAACAGGTTTTTTCTCCACTCTATCAAATGATTATTTTCTGCGTGTAAGTAACAAATCGTAATATTAGGTAAGTATAGGGTAACTAATGATTGTTAGGCGTTGCGTCATCACTAGTAATGGCATGGTTCAAGTTATTTCGACATACCCGTTACTACGGTTTCATAAACACAGTTCGAATGCAACGCATATAGTAGCCGAATACACTGTCTGTGGTTAATTCCGTTAGTCATGACGCAACGCCTAATATTCATTAGTTAACCTATATGTATATAATTTACTGATAGGATATTTTGTTTTCAGACAGTCAAAGCAGCATATTCGTTTAGTACTTTGATGTTTAGTGCTGATAATTAAATGTTACAAAATGGTGACAAGGGACAAATATTAACATATCTGTAGCTGTCTAATTGACATTAATATATATATATATATATATATATATATATATATATATATATATATATATATATATATATATATATATATATATATATATATATATATATATATATATATATATATATATATATATATATATATATATATATATATATATATATATATATATATATATATATATATATATATATATATATATATATATATATATATATATATATATATATATATATATATATATATATATATATATATATATATATATATATATATATATTTTGTGAAAAGTAATCTTGGGTTTGTAGCATTTCATTACATAGAAATAAGCAAATAGACGAATAAGAAAGAAAACACACTTACCAGTGCTATGTCTGGACACGCATACGGAAATGAACCACTATACATACGAAAACGAACCACTTAGAAGTTGTACAAGTTCTTTCACCTTTCTTGAGGATCTTCAGAGCAGTATACGATTTATTTCATTGATCATTCATACTTGAATTTAAATTACCAATACACCAACACTTGCAGTGACGTTTTATGACATTAGTTTTTGACGGAACTCATTCTTAGAATACACTAACCTAGTCTACTATTTATATTTGTTCTATTTGAACATATTATATATAAAAGCATTAGGCATACAGTTATCCAGAAGATGTTAAACTTTAAAATGCATAAAATCTTGTTGAACCTATTGAAAAACAACTACTTTTTCCAACTATATGCGGGAAAATATTGAATTATATATACAATAGAGTTCTGAAGCATTCAAAGAGGGAGTGATACAGAAATTGCTTGCTTAGTCAAAACTAAAATCATTTGTTGGTTGTATGTATTAATTGTTTCTTCGAAAATTCTCGAAAAAAATCCAATTTTCACCCTGGATATATTTATTAGCTTTGAAGTATTGAATATATTAGTGTGTTTTCTTTCTTATTCGTCTATTTGCTTATTTCTATGTAATGAAATGCTACAAACCCAAGATTACTTTTCACAAAATAAATATGAATAGCAAAGAATTTCAAAGCTAATATATATATATATATATATATATATATATATATATATATATATATATATATATATATATATATATATATATATATATATATATTGCCATGATATTTTTATTATATAATATGTTAAAATTTAATCGTTAAATATTGTACTTACTTTTTGTTACTTATTATCTTGTATTGTGGTTTTGCTATCTCATGATTGATGTAGGTTCAAAGTAAATAATAGCTATAGATATTATTGTTAGTTGAGATTTTGAAGTATATCTATAGCTAATTAATTATAGATACTTCAAAAAATGTTATGCTTCAATAACATTTCAATAATGCAATCCAATTAAATTTTTACAGATATTTTCTTTTTAATATAAGTTTTACCTTAATGTTCCATTCACTATACTTATTTTATTGTAGGTCCCTTCTACATATGAACACATTACGTTTCTTTGCAATTTTCAAGCAGACTTCTCGAATTAATTAATTTTATATTTATTATTACGTATTTTACATATTTGTTGCTCGAGATCTAATATTATTTTGTCTTTATTTAAAAAATCGTTTCCCAGTATCATATATATTCTCATTGTTACGTTTTGACGTCTCACTTTTAGTACTTAACAACTTGAGAATCAACGAAATTTATTGTAGGTACATTTGATGGATACAATTGATTTAAGGCAGTGACTACGCCTTCCCTTTTGAATGTGTATAGAAATTCTGGTCGGCATATTACTTTCATTAGTCGATTACATCAATATTGCCACAGCGCATTTATTAGATACGTTGTCAAATTTTTACCACAAATATCTGTGCCGCCTTATTGTTTTGTGAGTTGAACATTGGCAGTTCTGTGACGCTAACCACTAGCAGATCTATGGTCTATGTCTCTTCGCTACCCTTTCTGAGCCGAACGCGTAAATGGCATAGTAGTTGTTCATCGTGTTAAAAGTTTAAGTCATTTTCTTGGTTAAATAACGTAGTATGTACGTTCCGACATAATGGGATAATACAAGGAAATCATTATACATGTATTGGTATTCTTGATGAATATACACATACCACATTAGTGGGGTATAACTTTTAACGTTGAGAGCCTGCGTTGCGTTGAACTCCCTAGTGTTAATTGAGGGGCACAGCGAAGCTATCTTTTCGAGGCCGTTTTCCAACTAATTAAAGCTTTATTGTCTTTCGGCGAGTGTAAACCACACCATCTTTTAGACCATTTTTTTAGCCTTATACACCACCTCTTTTTGAACCAACTTTGGAACCACCTTTCTCCGTCGACACCTGACCCGTGTCAAAGGAGAGATCTACCTTACTGGAAGACTTGTTGCATATCACAGATAAGCTAGTTTTAAGAATATTTTAAAAGGGGACACCCTGTTTAATTGACTTGAAATTGCTACGCTACGTGTGTACGCTTAAAAATATATAAAATTATTACAAGCCCTCAGCAAACGTTTGACAAAGTGTATATGTATTCACCTGATTACTCCCGCTGTTTAATTAACCTATTTGGGTAGCCATTGTTTTTTTATATATATTGATTGCAGAAAGTTCATCGTTCAAAGTTCAAAGTTCATCATGTATCACCATCTCTAAATTTCAAATTGTAAAGTAAACCTAGTAGTAAGTATAATGTGTGTATTATTTTTCTTTCCCCCAAGAATTACAGAAAGTGCCAAAGTGTATTCGATACCCAGGACAATTTGGGGACTAACTGATGAGTCTCTAACTCAGCATCTAATACACTTATCCACGACCTCCGGAAAAATCTGAGCAGCCGATAGGCAAAATAAAAAATACATCAATATACATCTCCTGTATATACCTACATGTGTGTGTGTGTATATATACATATATATTGCAACCGAAGTATTGACTACTGTCTAATTTAATATTTTTAATATTGGATTTTCATAATCAAATTATGCCATTAACTGTTTACTTCGTTTCAGTGTAGTCTAGAAAATACACCACGTTTCGTTTACCTAGACATAAAAGTTGCATTTTTACTGGCGCCCAGTAAAAGAGAGACCATAAATGCTTGATGTATTGGTGATAGCTATCATATTTATATTATATATAATATGATATTTATATATATATATATATATATATATATATATATATATATATATATATATATATATATATATATATATATATATATATATATATATATATATATATATATATATATATATATATATATATATATATATATATAATATCATATTTTTATAGCTATTTTTATAATTAGTATATTATGCAATGACCAATTAATAATGGCTATTAAGACACGAGCACGAGAATCATAACAAATTCGAGTGTCTTTGTATCCATTAAATGTGAGTTGCAATCAGTATTTTTCTACGACCAGTGATAATAACACATACAAAAATTTATTATTAAATATAAATTATAACTTATGAAATATTATGGAAACTATTATAAATAGAACACAGAAATATCAGAAAATCAAGGTTTAATAAATAAAAAATAAGTGTTATTATGTTTTATTTAGTGTTACATTTTGAATCGTTCAGTTATTAAAATGTATCTGTGTCGCTACTGGCAGTTTTAATAAACACTTACTTTTTGCACTTGTTGCTTAAATAATTATTTTACACCGGAAATGTATTAATGAATTTATACCGATTACTCGTAGTGGTCAGAAACGGTGAAATTAAATCAGGATAAAGCTAGAAACATTTATTTAGCAATTATTTAGATGTGCTACTTTGTAGGCAATTGATATTTAAATATTATTTCAACTTACCTGATACCTGATGAACCCGGGTAAAGACTTTGACAGAGGCTTTAATTAAAATTTTATCTTAAACAAGTACGCATTCAAACAAAAGTGTCCAAATTTCGATGACATAATTTAAATCATTCAATTTGTTGCGTAAACTGTTTATTCAGTATTTTTGTAATCTGCAAAATGCCATTTACATATGAAGAAGCTCTTGACATATTTGAAGTTTATTATCAATGTATGCAAAACATAACAGTTGATGCAAGAATAAATGCAGTTGGTTTACCTGAAAGGATGTAAAAATATATTTTTATAATTTTATTCGGTTAGAAATAAGATATCGACCTGTGGTTCATACTGGATTTTTGCAATTTTGATTAAGTATATGATTATGTGAGAAATGTTTCCATTTTAAATTTCAGAGAAGAAATAAAAGTTCCCTGTATCAGCGCCACCTAGCGTCCCCCGCAACAATTAAATTGACACATTCTATTCTAATAATGATAAAGTAAAAATTTTATAATTCGGATACGTTATTAATATAAAGTAAAAGTTGTAGCGGCCTAAGTACAGACCCTTGAGGGATGCCAAGTTTCATGTCACAGTAAGTAGTAGTTATAATAGACTATTCTTTAAAAAGGTTTACATATTGACCTTAATAATAACAATAGAATCAAGATCTTCAAATTGCCCTTTTCGCTGCTTCAGATGCCACATTATAGATCTTCTTCATGATTTTCTAATAACATGTTTTCATTCATTTCCAATGACAAAATTATTTAATATATTGCCACCAACTGAAGATTTAAAAAAACACATTTTTTTATAGGATTATTGAAGTATTGAAGTTATGGGTTTTTTAGTGAGCCGATGGAATGAGGTACAAGGGAGAATTTCGTGGGGGAAAAATTTGGGGTTTAGGTAGTACTTATATAGCTTGAACTACACATTTCTGTTATACAAAGATACTCGAAAAAAATTTGTTCCGAGACTGTTACAATGTATAGATTTGTACCTGGTTTTTAGCATTTAAAGGGGAATTTTATTGGCGTTCAAACCACTTATTTAACTTTAAGTTAAAAAAAGTTACATTGTTAGCAAAAATGCTTTATCGGGGTGCTAAACAAATGTCTGTTTTTTCAGTCAAAATTTGTATTGTGCACAGCGTTAACAAACCTCCTATATTTTGGAGTTTTATAAAATTTTATTGTCATGTGTCCCTTTTTAGATGTTGCACCCATCTTTCTCGCAGAAAATGAAACAGAGGTTTTAAATTTTAGAGCAAATTGTTGGAGAATGGAGAATGACTCGTGTATCTTCTTCCTCATGATTACATGGTGATATCATTTCTAAATTAAGCAAGATCCACATGGGGCAACATTGGAAACATGGGGTCTTGATCTTATATCATTACCACTACAAAAATTAACATATGTACCAAATTTAAGAATTCTAACACAATGTGAACGATTATCCTAATTTTCTCAGCTTAACAGCTGTATAGCTATATAGGATGTTTTACGATCATCGTGTAATTCCTAGTAGAAATACATTTTAAAAATGTAGATATACAATTAACTCAAAGCCTGAAGAGAAAGAAATGGACTCAAGTTCCAAAAGAAAATGACGAGTTAATGGTTTTATTGTATTTTCAAGAAAATACAACCTACATTGAACTCTATTACTATGCTAAATTTTTCTAATGGAAAAATATGGAAAATTTTGCATAAACATAATAGTATATTACGTAACAAGAATTGCAAATAGCATAACGCACGAGTGGAAAAAGTTGTGTAATTCCACGAGGGGAAAATTGCTTTACAACTCGAGTTTTGTACTATACTTTATCTACGACTACATTTAATTAGTATTAAACAGGTAGAAACGAGATAAAAAATATTTTTATTTACATTTTGTGGTAATAATTATTAATAGTAGCAGTACAATTATTAAAAACTGGTGTGGCCCCATCTAATGATGGGGCCATAGTGTTAAGAACAGAAGTTACAGAAGATTACGCCAATGTGTAGTCATGGAACATAGTGGCCGCAGAGGATGAAGCCATATTAACATCTATACGGGTGGTTTCATTTGATATTTCTTCAGTACCACAAATAGCACTTGAAATCTTTTACCGCATTTTCAGTTTTGTTTTTGGTAGAATTATCAACATAGCTTTCAGCCACTGCAGACGAGCGGCAACCACTATGCCTCTTCAGCGCTAGCAAATCACCACCAGCATTCACAAGAATGTTGACCGACGAGCGCCTAAAACAGTGGCCAGTGTATTGTTTCGGATTCGCCAAACCCAGAAACTCTGCGATTTTGCTTGGTACAGTACCAAATTTATTTATCCCAATACATTGTTGGGTAGGACATTCTTTGTTTTGGTAATTTAGAAAAAATGGCTAACGTTTTGTATCTGCTTCTGAGGGACGTAAATTTATGTATTTCTGACACGTACCGTACCATTCATTAGACAAGATAAAGGAACGTTGGGTTTTTGTATAAAATCTGGGATTTTAATTATTTTAATTATGAGTAATTTCCAAGTATCTTCTATGTTTTCAATTTTTATGTTTTGCAGTTCCTGCTTCCTGCAGGCACCGCTAATACCAAATATTAGAATTACCTGTAGTAAAATATCCAAGTGCATTTTTAGAGTTTTCAAAAAATATGATGGGTATCTCTGGTATACCTTTGACAACAAATCCTCGCTGTCTGGTGCGTTTTTCAGAAATTGATTAATTTCTTCTGGAGTGAGCGTCTTTGATTTTTTACTTCTGAAACCATCAGATTTTCATTCCAACAGTGCCAGAAGTTTTGCGTAACTTGAAATGTTCGTATTATGTCGAATATTGACTGTTGCGCGTAACATGGATTACATAGCCCAAAGTGACGACGGTTTCACTTGCTTTGACAAATCATCAAAGTACGCCAACATTACGTTTTCGGACAATGATTTGACGTTATTTTTAAGTCTCCATTCCATAAATCTTTGGTACACAAGTTCATACCTTTCACGCGCGTTTTCTGGTAGGCTTTCCATCGTTTGTGGCAGTTTTGGCTTTTTCGCTGATTTCAGGTGGCGTGCACATATCTTCCTCACTGTCGCTAGCCATGTTAAAGCTTAAATTCAAGAGAATTAGTCGATAAAATTATATATTTTACTAAAATAGCTATTTATGTAACCAGTTGGGAAAGTACTATTTTGTGTAACGAGCAGATTTCTGCGGATCGAGCGCTAGTTCCGCAAAAGCTTTGTCAGCCTTAGGTTATAATAATTGCGAGAGCATGTGTGTAATGTTACGTACAAATGTGCTCGCTGTGCGATTTGCACTTTACGCACGATAGTACGTAAGGACTCGCTTACTTAGTTTATGCGTTGTACGTAATATAGCATTTACTATAGTGGTCGTAGATGAAGTTCATTACATAGTAGGTTAATTAGACCTGACAAGCTATGAGTGACGAGCTGCCTCACCGTTACAACATACTGGATTGTTTTTAAACGTATAAAATTCAGTTTTCTGTTTTATGAGTTTTCTTCTCAAAAAATATAAAATTTGTGAAAATTGGAAAAATCTTGTATGAAACACGTTGGGAAACACTATTTTGTGTAACTCGCATCCTTTTGCGGATCTCGCTAGCGCTGGTTCCGTAGAAATCCGCACGTTACACAAAATAGTACTTTTCCCAACTGGTTACATAAATAGCAATTAAAGTTTATTTTCTTCCTGTTAGAGCATTTAAATAAAAGCTTGTTTGTAAAAGAGAGTTGTCTAGAATAATATTCAATCCGGTCCTTAATGCAAGTTTAAGGAGTATCCGAGTAAATATTTACTCGAGAAGACGATTTAAAGTTAAACATCAATATTTGAGTTATTACTGACGTGACCTAAACTTAATTTAATTTCTTTTTAATTGGCAACCTATATTTCCAAAGATTATTTTTCCGTTGCAATTCTTAGTCTCTGCAATGGAAGCCGAAGGATTATTTAAAAATTTCACACGTAAGATGAATAAGTGTCACATGCCATTGATACCCTTCAGGGAAAGTAGCATATGGACGAAGATTGTATTTTTGCTTATTGAGCTGTCTTTAATGTTGGATGTTATTGGAGTAATTATCAACTGTCTTTTCTATTATACAGGTAGGTACCTATTATAAATGTATATACATTAAGGTGTTTTTTTAAATTATTTTTTTCGGCCCCATTAGCTAATGATTTAGCATTGGACTTAAAATAATTTCTCCCAAAGTTTTAGTTTCCTAGAACAAACCTGTGAACGGCGCAAACCGAGTTTGATTCCCATTAAATTAACATGGGAAAATCGACATTTTTACTCAAACATGAATAACTGGTAGAATTAATTTTTCTAAAAACTTCTGATAGCAGCATTTTATAGAGAATTAAATTTCCTACAAAAAAGGTCTGTAGTACTAAATTCGTGAATTCATTATTTTCAAAGATATGGTCCTTTAAACGTTCTCTTAAAAATCGGATTTTTTGGACACTCCGATTGATATTATTATTTCAAACTGATTTATGATGTTGATATTTAAATCTTGTGCTGGTGACTGATGAAAAAAGGAGAGAGTAGGAGACAAAACTTTATTTAATTGTTATGATATTTAATTACTTCACCTAGATGCATCGATTTTCTGTAATGTTTTGAAACTCTTCTGGCTTTTCTAGTTTGTCTTTTGTTCGTTCATTAGCTTCTCTTGAAATTCTCTGAATTTATACTCGAGACGACATTTCGGGGAATTAGAATAATTAAAGATTAAAAACTATATTGATCCAGATTTAACAGTTGAAAAAACAAAAATAATTTAATATGAAAAAAAAATTGAATAATTGTAACTATTTATTATTAATTTAATAATAATTAAGCGCTGTTTAACAAAAAAATGAAGAACAAACTCAATATTTGTTACAAGTAGTGAGAGACCATCGCCAAAAACATCATATTTATAATAAAAAAAATGATAAAAAAAACTATTGAACATTTGTTTAAATTTAAAAAGTACATAATAAAAATAATTGTTATTTTATATATTGTTATTTTTGTTATTATTATTTATATCAATTATTTTTTTTTTGGAAATGGTTTGGCTTCCGAAAACTCGTTTGCCGATTAGCCACAGAAATTTTGTCACCATTTGGTTATTTAATCACAAATAATCCAGTCAATCTCAAAATTGTAATTATATCATGAAATAAAAAATATAAAAAGGAGTAATCATACAATGGTAATCAATTAGTTATGTTATGTTACAAAGTTATGTGGTTCAGTCATTTGTATATCAGAACAGAGCTGATCAGTCAGTCCCAATAGATGTATGAAAATTTTATGACATTAGTTTTTGAAGGAACTGAAATTTACAGAAAACCCAACCCTATTCTACTATTTATATTTGTTCTATTTGAATATATTATATATAAAAGCATTAAGCATACAGGTATCTAGAAGATATTAACTTTAAAATGCATTAAATCTTGTGGAATCTATTAAAACAACTACTTATCCTAGCTATATGCTAGAAAATATTGAATTACATATACAATAGTATTTTATATGAAATTCAATATTTTCTAGCATATAGATAGCTAGAAAACTAGTTGTTTTAATAGATTACTACAAACCCAAGATTTATTTTCACAATATATATATATATAATATATATATATATATATATATATATATATATATATATATATATATATATATATATATATATATATATATATATACATATATGGGAAATTAAATATATTGGGAAAAGTACTATTTTGTGTAACGAGCTGATTTCTGCAAAACGAGCGCTAGCGATTTACAACAAGCAAAACAAGTGCATATATATATATATATATATATATATATATATATATATATATATATATATATATATATATATATATATATATATATATATATATATATATTTGATATATATTATATATATATCAAATATATATATTTGATATATATATATATTTGATATATATTATATATATATGATAAAAATATTTCATTAACTCTCAGTTAAATTTTCGTGCAATTTTCCGTTTGAATATTATTGGGGTACAAAGACACTTTCCTCTATAAATTTTCAGAGTAGTATACTTATATAAAACGAGAAACTAATAAAAAAGACTTAAGAATCACGTTACTTCCTAAAAATTATTAAAAAATAATGCCTTAAAATTTTCATTTCTCAGGTGGGTACACCTTTAACAACACCGAAGAAAAAGTGGAATTAGCAGTAGCCGTTTTTACACAGATATTTTTCAATTATCTTCTATGGGCAATTCATGTCACAAAGGAAAAAATGCCACATTTATTCAGCACCCTTGCTGATTTCGAATTCTTCCCTAAACCACATAACTTCAGTGTTATGATTAGTGACCACAACCGTATGTCAAAAATTTGGTCATACTACGTAAACATCGGGATTACTCTCCATACGCTTACAGAATTGTTAACTATGAAGGGGTGTAGGGCCAAATACTCAAACGATGATAGGACAATGGTGTGTGGTGTCATGTTTCCTATGTCCATGCCGTTCGCCATAGACTATTTCCCGGTGAATATTCTGATAATACTGAGGCAGAGTATTACATTATCGTACGTATTTGAAATTGCCGCCCAGTTCAATTTGTGTGAACAGCAAATTATGTACCATATGATTGCTAGGATCCGGCACTTCAAGGATATGTTAACAAAACTGGATGTTACAGTGTCAGAGGACGCTGTTAAGAAACAGTTGAGGGACTATGTGCTTTGGCATCGTGAGATAATCAGGTAAATATATATATATATATATATATATATATATATATATATATATATATATATATATATTATCTTGGGATAGTAGCAATAAAACGACTGATTAGGTTACTTGACGTTTCGGTCCCTTTCTTGGGCCTTTTTCAAAAGAGTATTTTATTTTGTGACATATTTGACACAGGCAAAAATGACAGTTTTTTTAAAAGTAACCAAGTCAAGTCAAGTAACCTAATCAGTCGTTTTATTGCTACTATCCCAAGATAAACCCTCCAAAAAAATATATAAAGATAGCAAAGAAATTAGAAGATAAATATATATATATATATATATATATATATATATATATATATATATATATATATATATATATATATATATATATATATATATACATATATATATATATATATATATATATATATATATATATATATATATATATATATATATATATATATATATATATATATATATATATATATATATATATATACTGTCAGTCGGCAGGTCATAGTTGCAGAATCTTCTCGATCAGTCGGAGGCCATAACGTATTGTCCAGTATAAATACATTAATGCTAGGTAAATTGTATTTTGTATACGTACTACTCTTATAGAGGATCTCTGATATATACGGAAACGGTCGATAATCTTCTAAAGTAAGATAGCTATCGAAAAACCATAAGATATAAAAGTTTTAGGATTTTTAAATATTACAATAACGAAATATTAAGTATACAGGATCAATCAAAAATGTCATGACGAAACAAAGTTGTTTTTTTTAATAGAACACCCCGTATATTATTCCACATTTTTTTGAAATTTGAAAATCACTTTCTTTATATATGATACAAAGGGAACCGCCTAGCCGCGAGACTTGACCGATAAGTTTTCGATTTTCGAAGTTAAGCAAGGCGTTGGTGGTATGCTGAGACCTGGAAACACTCAACATCTTACGCGAGCGTGTGGTTCCAGATAAATGGCAATGATGACAGTAACAAATCTCGGTAACTCAGAACCATGCTATCATACATAAAAATTGTAAAGATACTTTGCCACCAAGCTACCCGTAATAAATAGGATGGTGTGAAGAAAAAGTACTCAAGTAATAAGGAGGAATGCACAAAAAGCCTAATGAGGCTTAAGTGCTGTAGAGGAAGTAAAACCACTACACTCCGACCCATACACATACATTATAAATCTGATACAAAAATGTCCATTTAATTTGTAGTATATCAAGTTTGTAGTATGTCAAGTTAAGTTAACCTATGGATGTTTCTAGCTCCATAACATTGATTCTCTCGACGACACATGTCAAAAATACATTTTTGTGGGTAATTTTCGCGCAAAAATGAACCCTTTAAGTGAAACCAAGCGTTTGAAGATTCAATAACCATATAGGATATGGTGATAGAGGACGTGAAGTTATCATGAAATAGTGGATATTGGTCATGAATTGCATAACGATGGGGAATCTATTCTTAAATCTACCGTTTCAAAAACATTACAGCGTTTTAATGAAACTGGAGGTGTTACAGATCAAAGAAAAAGTGACCAATAAGCGTTACAAATGAAGAAAATTTTTCAAATGTCGTTAGATGTGGTTGACAATACAATAAATTCGACATAACCTTAAGGCTTTAAATCATAATGAGTCGATATTCTATTTAAAAATTTGCAAATGGGAAAAATTACATCCATATAAATTCATTTGTTACAAGAATTGAGTGAAGACTGACTGAGTTTTGCTAAGTGTAGTTTTGCTAAGTAAGTGAATACATTAAATGAAAATTACAACTTTGTCACCCACATATTGTTATCTGACGAATCTACATTTTGTTTAAATGGGTACGTAAACTGACACAATTGTAGACATTCGTCAGACCAAGATAAAAAGTACATTAATAAAAAAGATAGAAAACTCAAATGAAAATTAATGGGATACTTGAGTTTCAAGCTGAGAAACAAGATGATCAATATTGGGGTCAATATCAGTAGTACATGGGCGTAAAGTGTTTTCTAAATTAACACCTCTAGGCCGAGTACGATGCCTATTTTTATTAATTTTAATGATTGAAAAAAGCTGCTCACATTTAACGTGCATCCGAATGTGCAAATTATTTTTCGTGCGAAAATTCAAGTGTGGATACTTTTCTTCGCAAAGGTATGTTCTGTAAAATTCGCTTAGTTACACATCCTCAAATTTAGACCTCAAGTATGAGTCTTCTTGAAGCTGGATAAACTCCATTTGTGGGTGAGGCGTGAGGGTGAGGGTGAGGAGCATCTTCCACCTTACACTTACAAGGATTTGCAAAAATACTGAAATCCATACTCTTAAAACCGGAAAATCGATTCGTGAATTGCTCTGACAGTAGTTCCAGTTCATCAGCATAGCGACCGTATTTAATGTTTTCATGACTGGTATGTTCAATCAGGTATGTTCTAGTATTTTTGAAGTGAAAACTGTATTAACGGGTATTAACGGGTGCGGTGCATTGGGAAATTAGAAGGTTTCACTTCTATCGTGTGGTCATAAGCCCACATCCAATTTTTTTTAAGAATCGACTTTTTTCTTAAAAATCATATTTATTGATGATTAGAATAAAAAAATAGAATATATTATTAACAAAGCATTTGCTTATAACAATTATTTAAACAATAGGAGTAAAACATTATAAAAAATCATTTTTATGTAGCTTTCAATAATGAGAAAACGATCTAATCGGAGTGTTTGAAAAAAAAAATCTTTGCTTTATTTACGTTTTTCATTTTTTAATGCCTTCGATTGTTAACAAAGTGGAAAATCAAGATTTTTTATTTTTCCAACGGGGATCTTTTCTAAAGCCTTTCAAGAATAGCTCCAAGTTGTGAAAAAAATCTAAGGTTTTCAGTTTGACCATCATCAGGGTTTTTATGTTCATTTAAAACTTGAGAAAATAAGTTAATTAACAAAAGCATATCTAATAAAAAAATTACGGGATTCTTTTTCCAATGCATTATCGTTTATTCAAGTATCCAAAAGGTATCTGAATTTTTTTCTTAATATTCATATTAAATGAGCTTAAATAATTTTTATTGTCAAAGTGTACGAATCGGTCGGCGCGCACAAAACACAACACCGCTCTTTTTTTAATAATTTGTTTATAACTTTTGGCAGATATTATAGACTGAAAAACTGTTGTTTACTGATGATATCAAAATTTATTATGCTGTGCGAAATGTAGAAGATTGTACATTTCGCACAGCACAGCACAGATTTGGGATTTGAGACAATTAAATCAAGTCCATCCAAAAATGAATTAATTGGAACAGCAACGAATCACTTTCATTTGCCGTATAGTTAGGTACTATATAGCCATATAGTTTAGGTACTTGTACATAGATTTTTTTTTTAAATTACATATTGCTTTGTTAAATTTTGTCTTGTAACTGTATTTTTGCAATTTTTTGGGAAATGAATCAATGTTCCAGTATTTTTAGGATAGTTGATATATTCAATGACCATCTGAAGGTAGTCAGGCCAGCCGGTGAAATAATGTCTATTTTCTTATCTGGCCAGTTCGTCTGCGCAGTAAAGGTAATAATTCTGTTTACTACATGGTCAACAATTGATAAGGACCCAATTAAATTTGTTTAATAATTTTGGGTAAAATTAAAATATTTGAAAAATATGCACAGATATTGGCTTTATTATCATATTAGCACCATTGAATTAAAACAATTGCAACAAAACGCATACTTGTATAAGTTCATGTCAGAACTTATTGTTCCATTATTGACTTAAAAAATATAATAAATACTATGCCAAAAGTAAATTGAAGTTATAGAAAAAATAGAATATTTTGAAGAAATGCTTTCTGATGCTTATCAATTGTTGACTAGTGTATTTTCATAACAGTACCCACTTTGATATCCATTATTATTGATTGTAGTATAAGCAGCCACATGCCGTTCTTATGTTTCTTCCTTGCGCTTTTTTAGTATTCGGAAACTGCTGGATTGGCCAAAAACTAATTGACGAGGTAAGCATAGTTCAAATGTTTGTTTTATTTTGATAGCAACGAATGCTTTACAAAATATAATTTTTTCTATACAATACTATATAGAAAGGCAAAATAAACAATCAAAAATTAAAAGTGTAATACCTACATCTTTGACTAAACTTTAAGTGATTTAAAACATTAGATACATTCAATATTATTAAGCATTGAATTTGTAGAAAATCGCGTTGCATTGGATGGGATGAATCGCCGACATCTTCGATAATGTTTACTTTTCTACTTATATATCGTTAACTGACTATGATATTATAGTGGTTAACTACTTGTTCTTGATCTTCGATACGTTGTTATTAATCATGTTGTATAAATCTCACGATAGAATAAATAATCTACCGGTATGTTAATTAAAATATATTAACTTGGGCTACCAGATATATTACTCATATATATCAACTTTTAATAGCTTTCCCTAATAATTAATAATATTAATATCTTCGATCTAACTCATATTCTTTACTCGGTTTTTCATGTTCCAAATACTAGTGGTTGTATTGTTGTTCTTTCCATTGCATTTGTGGGTTGGTCCTGCACCTGTATAAGTAATTACTTTCGTTTCAGTTACTTATCCCTGCTGTGCTTTCAGTTGATCTATATCGGGTCTCAGCTCTTCTGTTTTATTTATCTGGGCATTTATCCTTTCTCTTTCTTGTTCGTTTCTTCCTGTACTTCCACTTCCTTCTTCTTGTGCATGTCTTTCAAAACAACAACTTTCAAAACAACTACTTTCTTAGCTACGTTCAATAGGTTTCTACAAGATTTTATGCATTTTAAAGTTTAACATCTTCTGGATAACTGTATGCCTAATGCTTTTATATATAATATGTTCAAATAGAACACAGATAAATAGTAGACTAGGTTTGTATATTCTAAGTAAGAATTTGAGTTCCGTCAAAAACTGATGTCATAAAACGTCACTGCAAGTGTTGGAGTATTAATATTTTAAATTCAAGTATAAATGATCAATGAAAAAAGATCATCAATGAAGGCGAATGAACTTGTAGAACTTCTAAGTGGTTCGTTTCCGTCTGTATGCCCAGATATAGAACTGGTAAGTGTATCTTCCTTATTATTCGTCTACTTGCTTATTTCTCTATGTAATGAAATGCTACAAACCCAAGATTTCTTTTCACAAAACAAATATGAATAGCAAAGAACTTCAAAGCTAATATATATATATATATATATATATATATATATATATATATATATATATATATATATATATATATATATATATATATATATATATATATATATATGTATATATATATATATATATATATATATATATATATATATATATATATATATATATATATATATATATATATATATATAGGTATATATATATATATATATAGATATATATATTAGGAAGTGTTTACCTTTCAGAGTGAAGATATTGCATTTGCTGTATACGATTTGCCGTGGTACCACATGAACCCTAAATTAAACAAATACGTATATATAATGATGATGCGAGCTCAAAAACCATTAACAATAGAATTTGGATTTTTCACCACACTTTCAGCAAACTATTTGCACAATGTAAGTAAGAAATACAACAAAGATTAAAAATGTAAAATTGAGTATTTTATTTTCAGATCTATCAAGCAGCCTATTCTTTCTTCACTTTCATGTATAATGCCGATAAGTAAGATTTCGACAAAGGTGTTTGCTAGATACGTTGACCAAACTGGCATGCGTGATTAAATATAAATACGATCGACTTAATATGAGTTTAACAAGTAATGCACATACGAAAGTATTAATTGGGGTAGTTGATGTGAACACAAATTATTGTTGATGAATAAAATTAAATACTTGCATGTTAATCACAGTACATCCTTATGTACATTTTATGTCATTCACTATGTTCATTATATTCACTATGTTTCACTTTATTATATATTATAAAATACCTACTCTAAAATATAGTTTTTATATCCTTTTCTATATTTGATAATCTAGCAATATTGTAATAATACAATAGGAACCATCTAAGACACATTAGATGGTTGAAAGTTTGGTTAGGATATTATCCATTTGAATTACAGTAATCCAGGTATGCCAGGTAAATCAAATGCTGATAAATGCAATTTCACTTGTTAAATTGTTTCCGAAGAAATGCTCGAATTGGTAATGCCCTATGAGAAATTTATTATTATTATTATTATTGTTTTATAATTTATTATTATTGTTTTTCTTTTGTATAATAGGTATAGGAAAGTTGACATTATTTCATTTAATTATTTCCACATAATTTATCAAATTAATTAGAGGAAATATATAAATAGTAGATTCATAGATAATTTCGAAACCCAAGCCCTTAAATCCCCACGATTAAAACCCACATGTTGGCTAAGAGACCAGGTAGACCATAGATCCTCCCTTCATTTCTTAGATGTCGTCGTTACCAAAGGATGCTAATACCAATTCTCCTACTCTGTCTATAGAGAGCCAGCCCATACACTCCGCTACCTTAAGGTCAAACCCCACCACTAACTTACAGCCGCAACGGACAAACTGAATTACAGACATTAGAACAAGCACTTATCCTAAACCGCTGCTACAAACACATCCATCACAAACTCTATCCATCCCAAACTAAACCTACCGACCAACAGAAAGCTCAAAACCAACAACAGTTCCTAAAGATCTAGTTTCTAAAACTCCTAAAGATCTAGTCTCTAATGAGCCTAATGGTGTATACGAAATGCCATGCTCAGACTGTTCCCAGACTTACATTGGAGTCAATTATTCTCATAATGGTCAACCAAAAAGTCATTTTCATGTAATTTTTAAATTAGAAATATTGAAGAAATTAGAGGAAATGTATTGTTGTTGTATTTCCCTATCTACCTTTTGATGCAGTTTTTACCCTTCCAGAGTATACTCAACAGCGATTAAAAGTGGGCAGTAAAAGTTTGCGTAAGCTAGCTCATCTTAATAAAAAGATATTAAAATTATTAAGTTCAGTGGATACCGAAGTCACTAGACGCCACTGACCGTGCGCAACAAAGTCAGAAGGTTCCCAACTATACTGGGTATCTACTACTATATAACCTACTCTCGTCATTTTCTACTCTCTGTAATTCTGATGAAAGAAAAATAAATAAAAGGCCCAGTATACTGGTTTCGAAATTAACGACCAAAATTGTATAAGAGTGAAATTGCATACAAATTAAATCGCATATAAGTTAAAGTGCATATAAATTAAATTGCATATAAGTTAAGTTGTATATAAATTTTGACAGCAATATAGAATGAAATCCCTACAATATTCCCGAAAGTGGTATTATACCCGGAAACATAAAACTTTTATAAAATAAATTATTGTACACACTTACTTATTACCTGTGTCGATTCAGCGTGCAAGTTGACCTTCACAAACAATATCATAAAAAAAAGGAATAGGACTATGCCTACATAAACATATTGTTTAAATATCGGAAGTGTCGAGGTAAATGCATATTGAATTTAAATTTTCGCAAACCAAACATATACAATTCAAGCAACGGCAACATTTTGGTATTTGTACCCGATGAAAATAATTTCAGTAAAGTGAAGTAAAATGAAATTTTAAATGTTAGTCAAGGTTCGTAATAATTATATATAAGCACACACTAGTAATATCAAATTATTAAAGAGGGCGTGCTCCTTTAAAGTACACTTAAACTAAGCTTATCTGTAAAATGTCAAGCAAGTCTTCTAGTAAGATGGGTCTCTCCAATAAATCTACGTATATATATCTAGTCGATAGATTTTAACCCAGTGAAAGCAAGTCCCACCAGGTTTCAGGTGGAAATCAAGTTGCTGACCAATCCAGAGGTTCAGGTTAAATTAACCGTGGACGTACATGTATTAAACGGCTTCGGAAAGTGACCTAGTTATGTTGCCTCTATCAACACTAGGAATTTAACGCAACGCAGGGGCTAGAGAACACATAAAAGGCGAACATAAAATGCCCTCGTGACAACAACAAAAATCGCTTATCTCATTTTAAGTTGTTTAATCCGACCTACAGTCGATTCTCTGTGGGTTAATAAACCACAACAACACACAACTGTGATTTTCTTAATAAATCCCACACGACTATGGAAATAAGAACTTTTTTATTTTATAAGAAAGCACTTTGATAAACGCGAAATATAAGTAGCGTCACTACACTCTGCTCGGCAATCAAGAAGAGTAAGAAAATGGCCTCGTACCACACAACCAGGACGATAGCCTCGAAAATCGGGTCAAGTGCCATAAATATGTCACCTCATCTTAAGCGCGCTAATCATAGAAAACCATAGGAACGAATGAATAGGGACATAGTGGCTAACTAGATGCACTTACACCAGTCAATAATGTTCTATGAAAAAAGTCTGAATACCATAACACAAATGTGCCGCAACTAAACTCGTAATATACATGCCCTGAGATCTAATCACGAATGTTAAGGGAATTGAGTAGTCGATTTCTATAATAGATTTATTCAGAATTATGTACCTATAACAAACTTGAATTGACAAAAGTGAATTCTATAATGAGCCTAGACTTTTTAGAAGACTTTTTATAGAAAAGATAATAATACAAACATAATACAAATTGATTTATGATTGTCGCAGTATTTGAGACGCTGTAATCTCTTTTTAATCTATTATCGTTCTACATTTTTATATATAGCACTAACAACAATTGCTTGTCGGAATGGAAAACGAACGGTTATTTAAAAATTTCACAAGTATGATGAATAGATGCCACATGCCCTTGATGGGCTTTAAAGAATGTGATTTGTGGACAAAGATATCATTCGCATTAATTGAGATGTCTTTAATGGTTGATTTTATTGGCTTGATTATCAACTGCGTTTTCTGTTATACAGGTACTTACTTAATTTATATAAGATTTTATTGCAAAATATTATCAAAATATTAATACCGTACACGGATATTTGAATAATTCACATTTTGGGCCAGGCAAATAGTACAGTAGGTCAGTCATTTAAGACACTCTAGTTCACAAAAAATCCGATAGTTCTGATTTTTTATATATTGTTAGGGTTTATATCAGCTGCATAAAACCACGTTTGCAGCTTTGAAAAATTGTGCTCGCTGCGTGGTGGGGGAAAACCACGTTATTTTTTGACTTTTTTAGTTTTTGAGTTATAACTCGTAAACAATGGATCCTACGTAAAAAAATAATCTTAGCTTTTTTCAAGACGATAAAATTTACTTCATTTGAGACTAAGTGCAGTTTTGTACGACCAATAGGTTTTGAGATACAGGACCTCAAAACCTTTTTTTCTTTCGAGCAAAACAACAACTATATGATCCATATTACAAATAAAATCATGAGGTATTATTAAATTAAGCAAAAACAAAGCATGTAGATTATTTCTCACGATATTTTATAAATAAAATATCAATAACTGGCTAAATCAAATATCAGATAAAGGAGAGTAGAAGGAATGGAACTATTATATAAAAAATTGTAATGTGTTTTATTTTTGTTTATTAAAAATTTAAAATTTAATTCGTTTGGATGGTCCCGGTTTTGGTGGGTCTGATGGTCCCAGCGGCGTCACAACGTGCTCTTGAGGAAGTATCTCATCAAGTAAAGCTCTATGGATGTCATCCTCGTTGTCGGACTCCTCTATCTCAATTACCGGGACATTTTGACAAGACTTTTCCCGACAGAACTTGCAAAGAGCAAAGCATTTAAGGCCTGCCTTTGGCAGGTGCACCCTCCTCCACTGCACCCTTTGCGGAATTTACATGAAACATGAAAGCAATTGAAGGAGGGCTTGTGAAGCTGGATCTTAGGATATCACGGTAACCAATCCCTGTGTTATTCAAGCCCCAGTCGGTAGGTTCTTTTTCTCTTCCCAACCACATCTGCACCTATAAATAAATAAACAATGTGTATTATACGCCGATTAACCATTTACAGAATACTATACCTGGTGGTATGTGAGATAAATATGCTGAGCAGCTTATCTCTTCAGGGGTGGCATCAGATTGCAGGAAAATGGCAGCTACATTAACCAGCTGTGGGTGTTTAAGAACGTCTAGCATCTTCATTTTTCCAACCGGTGAAGACGTGCAGGAATAGTTCAAATCCGGGGGAGAGTTGTGTTCGAATTATGTAGAGGAAAACTGCAGACAACCTGATTCACCACTGCCGCTTTTCTAGAAGAACACATTGTCCATAGTTGAGCCCAATCCATTTAAGAGAACTAACAAATCCACATCCTCTCCAACTGTGATTACTTTTTCATGAGAACTGCTGTTCTAAAGCTGTTTTTACGATAAGGCAGTCTGCATTCTCTATGGCTCGCTTGGTTTGAATCCCCTGGACAGCAATTTCTCCTGGGGCACCTTAATCAAGGTAGAATCTTGAAACGCTATCTCTCAAACTAACTCTCAATAAAAGCTAAAATAGCTCTCAAACACAACTGTCACATTCATTCCAAAGCGTTTTAATATATAACTGATGTAAGCAGCTACAATTGCTTTAAATAAAAAATCAAGCTTTTGAAGTCCTGTATCACAAAACCTATTGGTCGTACAAAACTGCACTTAGCCTCAAAATAAAGGAAATTTTATCGTCTTGAACGAAGCTAAGATTATTTTTTTACGTAGGATTAATTGTTTACGAGTTATAACCCAAAAACTAAAAAAATTCAAGAAACAACGTGGTTTTTCCACCACCACGCAGCGAGCACAAGTTTTTCGAAGCTGCAAACTTGGTTTAATGCAGCTGATATGAACCCCCACAACATATAAAAAAATCACAACCACCGGATTTTGTTTGCAGCTCCGAAAGCGCAAGTCTTTCGAAAAACGTCTAACTTCTCTCGAAAAACTGCGACATTTTCGCACTTTTTTCTCCTCTCCTAAAGTAGCGAATGTAATTAGTTTTCATAAAGGCACAGAACTCACAATGCTTAATATTCCAAAAAATGGGTGAATGAATAATGAATTTTTGAGTGAGTTACATTATATTGCTATTATGTCATTGGTCTGCTTTTTTACTAGAAATATCTGTAGAAACCATGTAAACTTATTGATTCCGCTAGGTGAAGCTGATTTAAGCAACGGCGAACAGTTAATAGAACTGGTATTAGCCATCGTCACAGAATTCTTATTTCACTATATGATATGGGCTGTCCAGTTCACGAAGCAAAAAACGCCAAGTTTCTTCAGCACCCTTGCGGACTTCCAGTTCTTTCCAAAGCCGGATGACTTCAATGACTTAATTCGTAGCCACAACCTCACGTCAAAAATATGGACATATTACGTGCATATCGGAGGGACTATTTATACATTCGTAAAGGTGTTAACAATGAATAATTGCAGAGAAAAATACTTACACGATAGCAGAACATTGGCATGTGGTGTGTATTTCCCGGTATCCATGCCCTTCGCCATCGACTATTTTCCTGTGAATTATTTGATAATACTAAAGCAGAGCATCACAATGATGTACGTATTCGAAGTTACCGTTCAAGTGATATTGTCGCAAATGCAAGTCTTGGAACATATAGTTGCTAGACTGCGACACTTTAAGAAAATCATCAGCAAACTGGATATTGAAATACCAGAGGCTGGTATTAAGAGACAATTCAGTGATTATGTCCGCTGGCATTATGAGATAAAGAGGTAAAGAGTAGCGGATTTAAATGTAAAGTACAGTAACTATTGTTTTAAAGTACAGTAACTATTCATTCAGTGTTGATTGTAAAGTTGCTACGATTGTAAAAAATATATTGTTTGCATACCGGTCGTCATATCGACATCGTGACTGAATCTACGTATTCAAAAATCTCTTCTTTTCTTTAACATATCGAGAGTAAATAGTTATTAATAGTAGGAAACATTCATACGACATAATATGGCCAATGCCTATGTAGTCCAGAAAGTTAATATCATTTCACTTCAGAAAAATTTATAGTGAGCCACAGCCTTTCGACAATTACAAAAAATCATGTTCAAATGACAATCTGGGGCAGGAGGTTGACAGGCTTTTATTGGCTTCAATAAGCCGTTTTTTAATATCCATCCCCCATCTCCAGGATTCAGCTCGTTTCCTAACCACTTCTGCACCTGGTAGTAGACACGATATAGGTGCTCTATAACCGCATCGGCTGTGGGGGGGGGGTAACATACTCATACTGAACTGGACCTACTTCTTTCTACCTACAGCTTTATAAAGCACTGGTAAAGGTATTCTCCCAAGTCATCTTGGTTAATCAGAGAATAATACACGGTAGGAAGATACGTATTCTGTCCGAAGAAACTGACTTTCGAGAAGCATCACTGCGGTTGCAGTTTGAGCAGCACAGAAGTCTTGACGTTTCGTGAAGTTTCAAAACTCAGTTTTCCTTTATGAAAAAGAGCATATGTCATGTCACATCCAAGCGAAAGCGTGTAGGTAGAGAAGATTATCCCTGATTTTTTTTTGGATATATGTTTTTGGTGATTACAGTACCTAAATACATAAACATTTGGACATTTTTCAGGTTAGTTGATCTAACCAATGATTATCTAAAAGCAATAAGGATCTGCTCTGAGATAATGGCAATATTATTAGCCACTCAGATTGTTAGTTTAATTAAGGTAACATTCTGTACGTTCTCAAAACCATAATTTATAAATTATATTTATTTTGTAGTATAAGCAAGTACATGTTGCTCTATTGTTCGCACCTTGTGCTTTTCTATCATTCATGGTTGGTTGGCGAGGTCAAAATTTAACAGATGAGGTAGGCATAGTGCAACGTTACCGTTCATTTTTTATAGCAACAGAATGTTGTGTAATCACTGTGTATATTTTAGAGTGAAGACGTTGCTTTCGCATTATACAATTTACCCTGGTATAAAATGAAGCCTAACTTAAACAAATATATATTATTAATGATGATAAGAGCTCAAAAACCTTTCATTATCGAAATAGGTTTTTTCTCCACTCTATCAAATGATTATTTCCTACGTGTAAGTAACCAATCGTAACCCTAGGTAAGTACAGGGTAACTAATGATTGTTAGGCGTTACGTCATCAATAGTAATGATGTGGTTCAAGTTATTTCGACTTACGCGTTACTACGGTTTCATAAACACAGTGCGAATGCAACGCAGATAGTAGCCGAATACACTGTCTGTGGTTAATTCCGGTAATGATGACGTAACGCCGAATATTCATTAGTTAACCTATATGTGCATAATTTTCTGATATTCTGTTTTCAGACGATCAAAGCAGCATATTCGTTTAGTACTTTGATGTTTAGTGCTGATAATTAAATGTTACAAAATGGTGACAAGGGACAAATATAAACATCTGTAGCTGTCTAATTGACATGTTAATATGTTATATAGTATGTTAAAATTTAATCGTTAAATATTGTACTTACTTTTTGTTACTTATTATCTTCTATTGTGGTTTTGATATCTCATGATTGATGTAGGTTCAAAGTAAATAATAGCGATAGATATTATTTACTTTTGAAGAGTATTTACTTTTTAGAGATTTTGAAGAATATTTATAGCTAATTAATTATAGGTACTTTCAAAAATGTTGTCCTTGACTGATGAATTTTATATGTGATTATGTTTAATAATCGAATCCAATTAAAGTTTTACCTTGATGTTCCATTCACTATACTTATTTTATTGTAGGTCCCTTCTACATATGAACACATTTCTCTCCAATTTTCAAGCAGACCTCTCGAAGTAATTAATTTTTTATATATTATTATGTATTTTACATATTTGTTGCTCGAGATCTAATACTATTTTGTCTTTATTTAGAAAATCGTTTCCCAGTATCATATGTATTCTCATTGTTACGTTCACTTTTAGTAGTTAACAATTTGAGAATCCGAAATTTATTGCAGGTATATTTGACGGATACAATTGATTTAAGGCAGTGACTAAGCCTTCCTTTTTGAATGTGTTAAGAAATTCAGGCCGGCATATTACTTTCATTAGTCGATTACATCAATATTGCCACAGCGCATTTATTAGATACTTTCTCATATATTTTACCACAAATATTTGTGTCGCCCTTTTGTTTTGTGAGTTGAACATTGGCAGTTTTGTGACGCTAACCTAGGTCAGAAGATCTATGATGTACGTCTTTTCGCTTCCCTTTCGGAGCCGAACGCGTAGATGGCATAGTGGTTTTTCATCGTGTTAAAAGTTTGTGATTTTCTTAGTTAAATAACGTAGTATGTACGTTCCGACATAATAGGATAATTCAAGGACATCATTATACATGTGTTGGTATTCTGGATGAATATACACGTGGTATGTGTATGTGTTTGTGTTTTAGTGGGATCACATGACTTTTAACGTTGAGAGCCTGCATTGCGTTGCAGTCCCTCGAGTTAATTGAGGGGCTTAGCTAAGCTATCTTTTCGAAGCCGTTTTCCAACTAATTAAGGCTTCATTGTCTTTCGGCGAGTGTAAGCCACACCATCTTTTAGACCATCTTTTAGCCTTATACACCACCTCTTTTTGAACCACCTTTGGAACCACCTTTCTGAGTCCATCGACTCCTGACCCGTATCATAGGAGAGATCTACCTTACTGGAAGACTTGTTGCATATCACAGATAAGCTAATTTTAAGAATATTTTAAAAGGGGACCCACCCTGTTTAATTGACTTGAAATTGCTACGCTACGTGTGTACGCTTAAAAATATATAAAATTATTACAAGCCCTTTGCAAGCAAAGGTTTGACAAAGTGTCTATGTATTCACCTGATTACTCCCGCTGTTTAATTAACCTATTTGGGTAGGCATTGTTTCACTGTTTTTTATGTATATTGATTCCTGAAAGTTCATCGTGCACTTTGACATTTAATCCATTTTCTATATAAGCTGTGTATGCTTTTTATGCATTTTTGTAGATATAGTACCACATTTTTATGTAATTTTGAATTCTTTTTGTTATGTATCACCATCTCTAAATTTCCAATTGTAAAGTAAACCTAGTAGTAAGTATAATGTGTGTATTATTTTCATTCCCCAAGAATTACAGAAAGCGCCAGAGTGTATTCGATACCCAGGACAATTTGGAGACTAACTGATGAGAGCCTCTAACTAACCATCTAATACACTAATCCACGACCTTCGGAAAAATCTGAGCAGCCGATAGGCAAAATAAAAAATCCATCAATATAAACTGCTGTTAAAAATTATCGCACCACGTTAATATTTGCTAAAATTTGAGGTCTCATAACTTTTTTACTTTTAGTCCAATTTTGATAATTTTTTTAGAATACTGTAAATAAAACGACTAATTTCAACTTGCATATCCAGTCTTTTGTTAACTGAGGACGGTTTAGGTATTATACAGGGCTAACTAAAAGGTTGTTATATAACCCTAATTTTAAAACACTCTGTGGAATAATTTCGTAACCAAATTCTTTAAAAATACCAATTTTTGTTAAGAACCATTCCTTTCCTACATTTTGTTTTTTGGTACATGTCTTTAAATGCATTGGTTCAAAATTATCCCACCATACAGAAATCAATTGAAAAAACTTTCAGGGTGAGAAGAAACATTTTTTAATTAACAAGAAAACCAAGGAAAACAAAGAAATAAAATTATGTGAGCTGATCCCTAGTAGGTTGTGTTGCCACCTCTAGCTCGGATTACAGCCTGAATCCGTCGTGGCATACTTCTAATGAGGTTTTGAATGACGGGTTGAGGAATATTATCCCACTCATGAAGAGTAACCTGTTCCAGCTGTTGAAGGTTCTGTCGGGCTGGTAGACGTCGTCTCACTGCTCTCTTAATGATGTCCCATAGGTGTTCGATGGGATTTAAATCCGGGCTTCGTGCTGGCCAGTTCATAACATCAATATGGACTTCATTCAAGTAATCAACACAAATTCTTGCTACATGTGGTCTTGCACTATCTTGCATGAATATGAAATCAGGACCAATAAACGGAGCATAGGGCATTACATGCTCCTGGAGAATGTTCTCTACGTAGTATTCCGCATTCATTGCCCTTGCATGAATAGGGACTAACTCCGTACGGCCATCGAAAGAAATACCCGCCCAAAACATTTTGGAGCCACGACCAAAGGGTTCGTTTAGAACGAAATTGAAGGCAGCTTCCCTTTCCCCTTGTCTTCTATACACACGTTGCCGCCCATCACAAGATTTTAGGCTTATTCTTGTTTCATCGGAGAATAGGACTTTCCTCCAGTCATCGATAGTCCAATTTTCATGTGCTCGTGCAAATCGTAATCGAGCTACCTTTTGAGCCCTGGTAAGTTCTGGTGCCTTTATGGGCCTTACACTGATCAAACCTGCCTCCCGTAGTCTTCTCCTTACAGTAAGAGCAGAAACTTGAACATTTCTAACCATCTCATGTTCACTCTTCAATTGCGAACTTGTTACTGTCCGATTTCTTAAAGCATTTTGGCGGAGAAAATGGTTATCCCTAACATTCGTCGCCCTTTTTCTACCCTGCCCATGTCTCCTGGAGTGAGAACCAAGTGAGACATATCGCTTACTTCTACCCTCGTCAACCAAAGTTTTCGCTCTTACACATTCCAATGCTGTCAAATGTCTCACACGATTCATTATTTTAAATTGCTGAATATTCCTCAACACCGTATTGTTTTTAAAAATGTGTCAAAATGAGATTGCATACACCCAATCATTGTTTTTTGGTTGACATAAGCCGCCTACGTTTTACATATCACTTGTAACAGCAGAGTAAATTAACAGTAAACTGTTGGTGACAAATTCATTTTGCTCTTAAAAATGAACCAATGTATCTAAAGACATGGACCAAAAAACAAAATGTAGGAAAGGAATGGTTCTTAACAAAAATTGGTATTTTTAAAGAATTTGGTTACGAAATTATTCCACCGAGTGTTTTAAAATTAGGGTTATATAACACCCTTTTAGTTAGCCCTGTATAATACTTAAACCGTCCCCAGTTAACAAAAGACTGGATATGCAAGTTGAAATTAGTCGTTTAATCTACAGTATTCTAAAAAAATATAAAAATTGGACTAAAAGTAAAAAAGTTATGAGACCTCAAATTTTAGCAAATATTAACGTGGTGCGATAATTTTGAACAGCAGTTTATATCTCCTGGATGAGAGGCCATATATATCCATATGGCGAAAAACATTGCAACCGAAGTATTGACTGCTGTCTAATTTAATATTAGATTTTCATAATCAAATTATGGCATTAACTGTTTACTTCGTTTCAGTGTAGTCTAGAAAATACACCAGCTATGGACGATGATATAAGCAAGTAACATTCCGCTGTATTTTTCAGTATTTTGACACCATGTATTCATAGGTAGCAGCGGCGGCTACCGCTACCACGATGGCAGTGTATATGTGGGAACATGGAACCATGATGGAAGAAGGCAGGGCGAGGGTCACCTGAGTTTCGCAGATGGTACCAGATACGACGGGTCGTTCGGAAACGGGCTGTTTAATGGATTTGGAGTTTTGACTTTTGCAGATGGAGCTAAGTATAGTTATAGTTTTGTTTACCTAGATATAAATGTAGCATTTCTACTGGCGCCCAGTAAAAGAGATCATAAATGCCTTATGTATTGGTGAAACCTGTATAATATCATATCTTTATAGCTATTTTATAATTAGTACCGATATTATGCCCCGACCAATTAATGATGGCTATTAAGACACGAGCACGAGAATCATAATAAATCCGAGTGTCTTAGGAGCCATGAAATGTGAGTTGCAATCAGTATTTTTTTACGACCGTTGATAATAAAACATAGAAAAATGTATTAAATATAAATTACAATTTGTGAAATATTATGAAAACTATTATATATAGAACACAGAAATATCAGAATATCAAGGTTTAACAAATAAGAAATAAGAGTTATTATATTTTATTTATTTAAATTTTGAAACGTACAGTTATTAAAATGTGCTACTGGCAGTTTTAATAAACATTTACGTTTTTGCACTAGTTGCATAAATAACTATTTTACACCGGAAAAGTATTAATGAATTTATACCGATTACTCGTAGTGGTCAGAAACGGTGAAATTAGATAAGGATAAAGCTAGAAACATTTATTTATGAATTATTTACATGTGCTACTTTGTAGGCAACTGATTAAAAATATTTAGATATTGTTTCAACTTACCTGATACCTGATGAACCCGGGTAAAGACTTTGACAGAGACTGTATTTAAAATTTGATCTTAAACAAGTATGCATTCAAACAAAATTTGTGTCAAAATTTCGATGACACAATTGAAATCATTCAGTTTGTTGCGTAAATTTTTTATTCAGTATTTTTGTAATTAGCAAGATGCCATTTAAGTTTATTTTCAATGTCTGCAAAACATAACAGTTGATACAAGAAGAAATGCAGTTGGTTTACCTGAAAGGATGTAAGAATATATTTTGATAATTCTATTCGGTTAGAAATCTGATATGGATCTGTGGTGCATACTGGATTCTCGCAATTTTGATTTTCTATATGACTATGTGAGAAATGTTTCCATTTGAAATTTCAGAGAGGAAATAATTTTTCCCTATATTTCAAACAGCCTCCTACTGTCCGCCGCAACAATTAAATTGATACATTCTATTCTAATAATGATAAAATAAACATTTTATTATTCGGGTACGTTATTAATATAAAGTAAAAGTAGTATAGCAGCCTAAGTACAGACCCTTGAGAAAGACCAAGTTTCATTTCACAGTAAGTAGTAATCATAATAGACTATTCTTTCAAAAGGTTTACATATTGAACTGAATAATAACAATAGAATCAATATCTTCTTCATGACTTTCTGATAACATCTTTTTATTCAATTTCAATGACAAAATTATTGATTAAATTGCCACCAACTGAAGATTTAAAAAACACATATTTTATAGGAGTATTGATTGTGTACTTAAATCCTATTTGTTACCTTGCTATCGTTACTGATGCGTCAAAGCATATTTGATTTGTCAAATAAATTAATAATAAATGTTAAAATTTTCTCTTTGAACTGTGGGATACAATTTAAGAAAAAAAAAATAGTAATTTAAGAATTTGCATTCTTGAATTATTTTTATGCCCTTTATCGCTCGCAAAAAACTTTAATTCTCGAATGTGAAGGTATCATTTATTTCATTATTATTAACTCCATATTACTTAACATGTCTCTCGCAGGTATGAAGGTGAATTCGTCGATGGGTGGTTCCATGGTTATGGGGTTTTTTGGCGAGCCGATGGAATGAGGCACGAGGGAGAATTTCGTGGGGGAAAAATTTGGGGTTTAGGTAATACTTATACAACTTGAACCACACATTTCTGTTATACAAATATACTCGAAAAAAATGTGTTCCGGGACTGTCAAAAATATATGGATCTGTACCTGTTTTTTGGCATTAAAAGGGGAATTTTATTGGCGTTCATCCAACTTATTTAACTTTAAGTTAAAAAAAGTTACATTCTTAGAAAAAAGCTTTGTCGGGGTGTTAAACAGATGTCTGTTTTTTCAGTAAAATTTTCCATTGTGTACAGCGTTAACAAGCCTCCTATATTTCAAACTCTCCTATATTTCAAAGAGTTTCAAAAAATTTATTGCCTATGTGTCCCTTTTTAGATGTTGCCCACATCTTTTTCGCAGAAAATGATACGTTTTATATTTTAAAGAAAATTGCTGGAGAATGGAGAATGACTCGTGTATCCGCTATTTCTGAATTAAGCAAGATCCACATGGGGCAACATGGGAAACCTGGGGGTCTAGATCTTATATCATTACTACTACAAAAATGAACATATGTACCAAATTTCAGAATTCTAACACAATGTGTTCCTAATGAAAATGACCAGTTAATGGTTTTATTGTATTTCCAAGAAAATACCTACATTGAACTCTATTACTATGCTTTCAGGGATTTTAATTTTGCATAAACATAATAGTATATTACGTAACGTTGTAAATAGCAGGAAAGTTAATTCTACGTGAGCGTAATTGCTTTACAATTCGAGTTTTGTACTATACTTTATCTACGACCACATTTAATTAGTATTAAACAGGTAGAACAGGAATAAAAAATATTTTTATTTACTGATATTTTTGATAATAATTATTAATAGTAACAGTACAATTATGAAAAACT
>CAXKVY010003591.1:0-12526 GCA_964058915.1 Tetropium fuscum | reverse complement strand
TATACAGACACCTTGATAGATTGGCAACTATTCTGATTTTGAATCAACTAGGAAACCAAAAGAATTCCTATTATAAATCATCCTGAAAGTCCCTTAATAAAGCAATGAAGTCACTAAAATTCTCCTCCTATTTATTTCCCGACTAAACCATTCGTTTGTTTAATGTTTAAATTTATTTCGTGTCGATTCGCTTTCTTTTCAACTTCTGGCGAATGCGCCGCTCACACAGAACAATGTTATCTGACTCCACGTCTGAACAATAAATCAACCGGAAGAAGGGGATTGCTTTCTCAGAAGTGTCGGCCAGTCGTGCTAAAAAAATGAATAAACCCCTAAGAAATGTCCCTAGCTCAGTTTAGCCCGCCAGAGACTGGTTACTAACACGCACCTCAAAAACACGTGTAATAATTGTAATTTGCTTTTATTGACATACATTTTTGGATACCCAAATTTCTCTATTTTGCATTCAAAAATTCTGGTGCTAAGTAAAAACGTGTCAATCAAATTTTAATGTATGAGCATTTTAATGAGCAACTTTGGAAAATCATATTTAATATATTTTTCTCCGCTTGATGATACAAATAGTGCGACGTGTTTTTCTCTGATCTGGCCCCTTTATGTGCGAGAGTGCTCAAATGAAAAATAAGATTAAAAAAAAATAGCGAAATAAATTCATGGTATCAACGGAAAATACGGATGATATGCACAAGTTATCAATTTTTGGGAGGCCAAGTGGATAAAATAAGCAAAAAATCAACTAATCTGAAACAAATTAATGATTAACGTAAAGGTTACCACTGAAGCAAAATATAGAGTAGGTCCTGACCTGATTAATAAATTAGTCTAATATTTAATGGGTCACATAATATAAACAAGGTCTCAATATGTAGAAAAAAGATCAAAAATCCTCCTGCGACATCTTGGAGAAAGGTTTCTTTCGGATATTGCTTTCAATGCGAAGCATGTCGATTCGAAATCGAGATTAACATTAACCACAACTAAAAGTAGGTTAAGAAGTACCCATCAAATCGATTGTAACTACCATTCATCAAGAAAGCCAACCTATTGGGCCACCATCCCCAAAATAATTCCTGATTTGATGGATTTCATCTCTAAGGATACTGCCACCCAACATCATTGAAGTTCCTGTTATGCTGCTGGTATGTAGGCAACTCTGATCTCCAATGGGGTTTTAGGATTCCAATGGTTAGAAGACAGATCACAAGGTTTGCTGGTACACATGACGCCAGATCAACCTTCATGTCAACGCAGAAGACCGAGAACTGGGAAGGACCAAATCATTTGACATTGTATAATGTGACGTGTTTAATAGCAGTGCACTTTAGGCAAAGTAAGTATCAGAAATCCATTTTAAAAATTGGATTGAATATATTTTGTCTGTGGAATATCGAAAATAATTTTTCTTTTTTAAAGGGTATTAAAATTTTGCAAAGCCCGTTTCGCGCGGAAACGCCGCGAACTGGAATATCGATCGGTTGACGTTATAGGCCAGTAAATGGTAAGCACGATGTAGAACTTATACTAAGTAACTAATGAAACCAGAGGACTGCCGAAACGCGTTAATAATGTATAGATTAACCAATATATATATATATATATATATATATATATATATATATATATATATATATATATATATATATATATATATATATATATATATATATACTAAGTAACTAATGAAACCAGAGGACTGCCGAAACGCGTTAATAATGTATAGATTAACCAATATATATATATATATATATATATATATATATATATATATATATATATATATATATATATATATATATATATATATATATATATATATATATATATATATATATATATATATACTAAGTAACTAATGAAACCAGAGGACTGCCGAAACGCGTTAATAATGTATAGATTAACCAATATATATATATATATATATATATATATATATATATATATATATATATATATATATATATATATATATATATATATATATATATATATATATATTTATATATATATATATATATATATATATATATATATATATATATATATATATATATATATATATATATATATATATATATATATATTTATATATATATATATATATATATATATATATATATATATATATATATATATATATATATATATATATATATTTTTATATATATATATATTTATATATATATATATATTTATATATATATATATATATATATATATATATATATATATTTTTATATATATATATATATATATATATATATATATATATATATATATATATATATATATATATATATATATATATATTCCAATAAATAGAAGATTTATAGTACATTTATTTATATTTATTTATTTTCTTTATTTCTTGCATATTAGATACGTAAATTCGTTTAAAGTGATATTTCTCTCTTATAAAACTGTCAAACATTAAGTACCTACCTATCTAATTTACGTGATCCATTGCTAGTTTCATATAAGCTGTCCTACGTTCTAGACACAGTATGTCATTATTTTCTCAGTTCGTGTTTTAATGTTCCTTGGGACACGTATAGAAAGAATCACCGCGGGCTATCACAAGCTGGTGCGGTTGTAATCTTTTACAACTCCAGCAAATGTTGCTGCGGCGAAGCCATTAGGGCATTCGCTGTACTCTCTTATCTAGCATTCTCAATTCAGGAACATTACAGATGTAAGTCCTATATTTTGACGGCCAATTTTAAATTAAATCTGCGTAAAAAAAATTTAGGTATGGCACGAGTCGAGGTGATTTCCCGCGGGGCCATAACTTATTGAGCACACCGACGGGTTATCTCTAGAGTGTCCAGATTTTAACTGGGAGAAACTTATGCTCTCTACCTTCGCCAGAGAGCGGCTCGTTATCCGCTGCTACAGTTTTGTTTCCCATATTTTATGAACTGCCTGTCGGGGGTATATTATTCTTAAAATTCCGCCGCAATCCTATCGCATATCACGGATTCATAGAAGTTTTAGCTTCAGTTTATTCAAGCAAATAGTTTTGCAAAAAAATAGTCCGATTACCGTAATGTACAGCCCTAATTTTCTATTTTATAGTTATATAATATATTCAATAATTAATGTAGTTCAAATGAATGAAATGTGAATATTTAACTATATTATGAAAAATCAGATATAGTAAGACAAGGTACATGCTCAGCGTACATGCATATATCTAGGTCAGATGTAGATCCGTGTGTGTCAGCGTACATGCATATATCTAGGTCAGATGTAGATCCGTGTGTGTTTAGCGTGACCCACCCCATGTTTATATATACAAGTGATGATACTCAGACTGACCATTATTGTTAGATTGTTGTACCATTATTAGAACATTGTTAAAACGGTATTAATTAATACGTGTTCTGAACACGCACGCATCCCTATTCAAAACACAGATTAATTAACAGTTTTAACCATTTCGACTTAAACGAGGTAACATTTTTCGGTTAAAATGTAGTGAAAAATTAGCCGTGTTTATTTAGTAGTGTTTTTTAAATCGTGTGAAATCATGATGGGATATGCAGAATGCAGAAAACGTGAATCTGACACACAATAATCTTGGTAAATACGGTTGGGTAAAAGGTAAACAAACATATTATGATTTACTTGAACAGCATTATTTATTAAATATATCATAATGGTAAAACATGAATTTAGGGTAGCACACGGCGGTAACGTTCCATACGAATAGGTAGAGTAGAGTAGAGTTTATTTACTATCAAAATATTACATGGTTTGTCATAAACTAGAAATTTATATATACGTACAATGTACATTAATGTAAAATATCACGTATATATTAACACATATTATACATCACTAATGGCCGAGTGCACCGTACGTGTTAATCCTGGATTATGTTTAAGCCTGACTATATTCTGTATATTGTTTCCCTACAGATTCTTGATGGCCCACTGCGGGTGATATCTTTAGAAGTTGCCCTTTACGGTATGACATGTAGGTCTGGATGGTATATGATGTTCCAATGTCGTTATTGGTAAAGTTATAATTGTCGTTATCTATTAAAGTTGCAGTTGTACTGGTTAGTCTAGATCAGTGGCTCCCAACCTTTTCTTAGTCGCGAACCTTTTTAGATGTTCTTAAAATGCCCGCACACATTTGACACATTTAACAAAAAATGAGATAGTAACTAAATAATATAAAATTTATGTGATATATAAAAAATATGTGATGAGCTTGCACCTGCGTAACAAACTTTGAAATTCTTGGTTGAGTATGTATCAAAGGCATCTTCAACATCCAGTCTATTTCTGGCCTTTGTCTTCATTTGAAAAGTACCCGGAATGAGAACAGTCAATGATTCTTCCTGAAAGAGGTCATGAGCTGTGGAATAATTCCGTAGGTCTAAGAATGCAGGACTTCATCAGGGACGTCGGCAATATCAATATGAAATGGGTTCCTTACTACAGCTTTTTGTTCAGATAGCTTGGAAAAATAACATTGAATTTAATTTTCAATGGATGGAACTCTAAGAAGATCTGCAATTCCTCTCTCTGGTGCTTCAGCGGTTTCCTCCATCAACATGTTTTCAAACATTGCAATTCAAGATTAGCTTTACGTCATCAGTTTTGAAGCTTGGATATGAAGGTTGGGGATTATCTCTAAAATGTATTATATTTATCCTTAGCCTGGAGTTTAACTGATTGAAGATATCCAATAAATAATCAGCTCTTTGGATCGAAGCTTTGTCAACAAAATGTATGATTAAATCTTGTTTACCTTGCATTCAAAAAGAAAATATTTAAGTTCATCTTTTAAATTAAATACGCGTTCAACAACATTACCTTTTGATAGCCAATCAACAGCAGTATAAAACAGAGTCTCGTGATCAGAATTCACGAGTTTGCAGAGTTTCACATCGATTGAAGAAGTCCAAACTTTTGTAATGTGTTCCGATCATTTTGTTTACAGTATAGAAAATGGGAAACTGTTGTCTGCTCTTCTAAAAAAAGCCATTAGACCCCTTGGGGGTTGCGACCCACCGGTTGGGAACCATTGCTTTAGATGTTCGACATAATTGACATGATTTTCATGATCATGATAATTGAGAATTTTCATGATTTCGATTTATCACTACAGTACTATTCCTCGGTTGATAGGACAGTTATTGACACTAGTCCACAATCCAATAGGTAACGTATACCAAACCATTTTCTTTCTGCGATTTCGTTGGGTGCTTCCGCGCCATCACTAGACTAGATTTCCATTGGAGAGAAATTTGTGATTTGATCAACTGCGTCTTCCCAACCCTCGTCATCATTAGGTAGTTTTGCAGTACATATACATAATTGTCTCCCACATTGCCCTACGGAACACCTTTTTCGACACGTATTCACAACATACAAGAATGATTCTACATCAACCGATACACCTCCAGGTTTACCAGTTACTCCAAGGCATTGATGGAACATAATTCCGAATGAAATCATGAATAACGTAATTGGCTTCACGTTCCTAACTGAAATAACATTTCACTAATGAGTTTTGTTTTGATGATTGCACTGCAAGTTGCGTTGGACATTGTAAAATAAGACATGTTCGTTAAAAAGTTGTGGTATAATCTTTACTGGAGTTTTTCCACTCATGTGGAAAGTTGTTTTGATTTTATTTATGCTAAACCGCAAATGAACTTCGGCGAACGACAAGAAGTTAACAAATGATATCCCTAGTACATGAGTTTGGTAGAAGTAATTAATAATAGTCACTACAACTATAAATCATTTATTTGAAGTGGGCTGTGTAAAATTGAATATACGAGTAGAACAATCTGCGCGGCAGTTTTCGCTAGACCTCTGCCAAAATTAATTAGGGTGAAAATAATTGGTTGACAACTAAATTTCGCTATGAGAATTAACGAAAGTTTTTAGGTTAGGGGTAACGGGTGTGACGAATAGGAGTCATGTAAATTGCACAATAATGTATTAGAATAAGGAGCGGACGAGCGGATGGGTCGTTCTATATTCTATAGCCCTGATTGGATGACATACATGGTGGAATATGACAAGGACCTAATTTGAATATTTTTAACTTATAAAAATAAACGGGAAAGATGTTACTCTCATTCATTTTTTAAATACTTTATCTTTCTAGTTAAATAATATTTTTTCTTAAATTTTCTGCTTAAATAATCGTCTATTTAACAATTATTTTTTTGTGGATCCCTGTACTATACAATGCAATAACATATATAATATATTTATAAATACTGTTTCTTATATTTTTATTAAATGTTCCCTAAAGGTAGATTAGCGCGACCACTCTGCTGTGTGGTAAAATTATGCATATCCTTCGTGGTTAGGCGATACTTTCGACCGCCTTCGTCTATGAATGAACATGAATGAATCAGTTCGAGTTAGGTAGCTCTAGAGCGTGGGTCGTCCGTGCACTGTGTGAACAATTTGCGGGGAAACAGCGGACTCTGGGTTGTAGTGGATAGCTGTACCACCAGAATAAATATACTAACTTTTTATTCTTGTGGCTGTACTAGGAAGATGTATGGCGGGCACGGATATCTAAATATTTTAATTTACGGATAAGTAGTACTTTACTTATCTTGTGTATATCTATTTTCATTTGCATAGGTACCTATCTTTTATTAATAAATTTAATTAGTAATTCAGAATTGGATAATCCTGTTCACGATATAATCTGTTCTTTTTGGAAACTCCATTTTCTAGATTTAACAGCACAGAAAGGAAATTATAATCAAAGGCCGTCCCACACCACCCCTCAATGTTTTAAAACCTGATTAAAAACATGGCCAAACTTTCTCGTTATCTTTTAAAACTCAATGGTTGCTACTCATCAGTGGTCATGTGATTAGTTATTTGAAACAAAGTTTATTTTGTTGGCCGTGTTTACTGGTCTTAAAGGGGAGAAATAACGTATGGGTCTCGCAGGATTATTCTGATTTTAAAAATTTATATAGTATAAAAAAACATGACTTATCAAAAGAATATATGAGTAGTTATCGCAGTATAAAACGGTCACAAAAAAACAATTTGTGTAATTTTCGTGAGACATTTAATTAAATAACTTCATTATTAAACGGAATTTAGACATACAAAAGCATTTTAAACAAATTTAATTTTTTTTTAACTGTTTTAAAAAATATATTGACGACCAGTCATCGTAAAGGGCACGAGGCGCCACTGAACTATTGTTTGTTTCCCGTTGTTAGGGAAGTAGGTAAGTTACACCCCTTCCATTTTAAATCATGTATTTTGTTTTCGTTTCATAGATCAACATTCCAAACAATTATATTGGATCATTTTATACCATTATTTTAATTGCTCAAATTATTATTAAAATAAAATAATAATGTGTTATATTTACTGTTGTGTTATACGTGTTATATTAATGTTCATAACATATGTTCAGTGCATCTAACATATACTAACTAACCTCGTATTATGTCTTTATATCTTATCACAGATAGATATTATCTTACAACTAATATTTAAAATTTAAAAGAAATCTAAGAATATAAGTTCTGTGTAATTTGGAAAAAACGTTTATAATCTATCTATGTATACTTATGCAACCCGTCATACACTTTGGTACTTTTTTGGTTACTTAGGTATTTAACACTTATTTTATGGACTCTCTGAAACAGCTGTGAGCTTAAGGCTCCCTCTGTTGGTATATAATAAAGCAAATTAATACTAAGCAATATTGGCGTTTTTACAAGTTTACTATTGAATTATATATTGATCTTGTTATTTTATCATTATATGGATATTATCTTCTAAATGCTACCTATCTAAGCTACCTAAGTGTTTGTCTTTATTAAGCTTTTACTCTACTTAGATTTGTTTACATTGATTGTTAAAAATTGTAATGGCTAGATAATCTAGTGTACGTTGACCAATCATTTTGTGAATTAACGGAACTTTCAATGAGTCATTTTTATACCTAGTATTATGTTGGTGGTCAATTATATATACCTATTATATATATATATTATATAAATATCTAGGTATGGTTAAAAACCACAGCCAAAATAAGGGATTAGCGAAACTATGTAGCTAAATACAATAACTATGGCAATATATATTTCCCTTCGCCCCTAATATACAATGTTTTGGAGTTTATTCCGGGAATGAATTCAATTAATAAAGTTTTCTAATCAAAATGCTAAGCAGTTTATTAGCAAAATAAATTTCCTCGGCAGCATTTAATTTAGTGAATACAATTTCGTGTGTATGAAGCCTGTGTTCGTACGAAATTAGCAAGCACATCTTGTTGTTCTAGTTTAGCTAAGAGCGTTTTCAAGTCGATTTTGTTTTATCCCCCACGAGTTGAGCAATCCCAGACTCTAGACGTAAGCACATTCAAGTTTGGGAAAATTTGATATCCAAAAATAGTGAAATATACAGTTCGGAATACACATTCATCAAAATGGAGTAGGTACCTATTTTAATACAACTATTTTTAACAGAACAAATTCTAAAAGAAATTTTAACGAACATGCTATTTTTCCATAAAATAGATTATATTATGGTTATAATTATATTTTGAACATAAATAAATATTTTGGATTACACAATTATATTACACAACGCTTAATTTTTTTCACCCACGGATTCTATTGGTTTACATAATAGTGTGAAAATTGTTTTAAAATATTAAAAGAGAATTGAAACAATAATTCAAGTACTTAATACAAATACTTAATACAAAGAATTTTAAAGCACTTAGTAATAGCAGTAGCAGTCTATTTGTTAAATAGGTGCAATATCTGCAATGTATTACGTTATTACAATTATTTTAACCATTTATAAAATAGAATTAATCAATTTAGTTTCAATAAAATTTATTCTAGGGTCGGAAAACTACAGAATTGTTAATAATTTAAATTGAAAATGCAGTCCCTTGACATGAGATGAGTCTACGTTTTACCCAATAGGTAATAAATCATGTATACGAATGTATGTATACAATATACGAACTTTAGAATGCATTTATAAGTTGCAATACAATTTCGGGCATTTATCAAACTTCCGAAGATAATATTTTTCTGCCGACATAATATGTCTCGCCTTTAAAATATTTTATATCTACCTACTTAAAGTCGTGATGAATTGAAAACTTGAGAGTTATCCTATTCACCGGAACACCATATGTACTTATGTACATAACCCTGAAGGATACGTTATTGCATACGAAAGTTTTAGGTTTAAATTAAACTGGCATACAATGATTCAACATTCAAACTATTGTTTCCAAATGCCATTCTAGGTGTTACAAAACTATGTAATATTATACTATGTCCTATAGTACAAATAATATGTTAGCGGAAATAAATGTCTAATTTCCTCACGAAAATAAAATAACTGTTGAACTAAAGAAGGTACGTAAAAAATATTTGTGGCAATAATGTGCCATATGTAAAAGTAAAGTAAAGTAGATTCTTATAAGCATACGGCAGAAGGAAACGCAAATGCTTAGAGCAAAATATAGGAGTAAAAGCAATTTCTTCATTCAATATGAATAATGATTACCTTATATTTGCAAGCAAATGCTTCATGAAAACGAGCAAAAGCGCATATCTGAAATATTGGAGATTAGCAGGTACTTCATTTATGTCACGGTTCAGTGTTGGGTGTTGAGACCTGCAGTTTAAGCAGTTGTAACGGCCTGTTCTAATGGTGACAGAAGAAAAACTTAAACAAGCTTACTTGTTTAAAGCTCTAGCCCCAGCTGCAAATTACCCAAATTTCGGAGAAACGTTTATACTCACCACCGATCCAAGTGATTTCGCTATTGGTGCGGTGTTATCACCGGCCCCTTTGGTAAATATTTACCAATAGCCTTCACTGCAAGAACACTTTGCAAAGCGGAATCTAAATACTCGACCATAGAGCGTGAGGCTTTAGCCATTGTATGGGCTGTAATGCACTTCCGGCTGTACATATTTCGGCGCAAGTTCAACCTAAGTGGCGTGGAGGTCGCACACAAATCATACGATCTTCCCGGTCGTTAAGTGTGAATTGACGTCACGGCACATTCTGAGTCGTTTCAATTTTATCACTGTTTAGATCCTTATAGCAATCGGGTGGTATTATAAATAAAATTTATTTGTAGAGTACCTACACATTAAGTATATTATAACGTACCTAACTCAGTCCTTTTTACTAATATTTTTATATTTGAAATTATATAACAAGTTCCCTATTGTGGCAGATTGGGAACGTGCATCATGTTAAGTTGAACCATTATTTATCATAATGATGTTTTCGAACATATTAATTCATAATGATTAATTAGGTCATTAAATAAAGCTTTCAAATTTTACTTAAAAATTATTATCGAGTGTATATAAATTTGTGTACGCCATTTATTTTAATTATTTTTTGGAGGCTGGCTATTTTTATATTTTGGTTCTGTTGATCTTGAGACTCACCAGCGAAGCCAAGATAGTTAAGATAGTTAACAATGAATTGAGGTCGTTGTCGATTATTTAAGATTCAAAGCATTAGGGATGTGTTACAGTTACTTATATTTCTCAAAATGAAGACATAATTCCCCTCTTAATGCTGAACGTCCTCAAATTATGAAGTTATATTCTGTACCCAATGGAGCGAAATTGTTTTATTAGAGCGATCCCTATAATAAAACTCAGAATTATATTAAAGCAATTGATGCTTGGGGAAATATCAATTTGCATATTTTAATATGCAATTATATGCAAACAAACCGTCGAAATGTCTCTAAGTCACAGGAGCGAAAATCAAAACAGTTTACGGGCTACCCAAACAAACACGAGATGCCGATGTAAAAATTGATAAATATATTATGCAGATATGCACCAATTCGACTATATATATTTTCCTAATTATTCTTTATTAATAGTAGTCATTCAGTGGCGGCTCGCCAGGGAACGCAAATGACTTACCGCTTTCCCTAAAATTTTCAATTTCCGTTTGGTTGTGCTGTTTAAAATTATTTTTAATTTCATACAAATTTTATAATTTAGGTATAATTCTACATTGAAAATGTAGTGTGCTTGCTTTATACACAGAAATAAACAAAACAGAATAGGTGCGCGGTAAACGCCACAAAAACATTTCCTTCATTGAGTGCGGCGAACATTAACCTCGTACAATGTATAGCATAAGCAAGAGACGCACATCGGATAACAGTTGGCATACCGCTGTACTTTGTAGCGTTGTTTACGGGCGGTTGTGATGGCAACACAACGGCCAATACATGAGTAAAGTAATTAGAGTTGCCAGCCGTCCCGTATTTCAAGGTACTGTCCCTGATTTACCCCAAATATCCAGCATCCCAGAGAAAAAGTGGTTAGTCCCGTATAAAAATAGCAAATGGCAACTCTTCCAAGAGAGCAGAGCAGTACCGAGAACCTCATACAATATGTGCAAATTATAACAAGCAAGTAAAATAACAGAAAAGAATGCATAATAGAATAGAAACTAGAAACGTCGTGTTATATTATATTAAACAGTTTAACGATAACGTCGTTTTAAATAGAGGGTGTATGCAATTTCGAGACCATAATGAGTGGGAGTGTTAGTAGATAAACATAAACTTGGGTAAGTTAGATAGTTGTATAATCATTTTATAATCAAATGGCATAAGGATACAAAAAACAAAAATATGCTATACAAAACACATTTTTGGTTTATTTTTTTACCTACGAATTTGCACCTTCATTTTAAATCATTTGACCTTGAAAATTCAACATTTTCGGCTTCTTTTAGTTCCCCTAATACAAAATTCTAGATCCGCCAGTGGTGGGGTGGCATAAACCGTTTCTGCATACGGCCGCTAAAAGCGGCTAGTGTCTCTATGCTACGCCTGTCTCTATACTACCTGTCTCTATGCTACTCTATGCTACCTCTATGCGGGCCTGTCTCTGGTGGTGGCGCATGGAATTAATGACAAGTATTAATTCCATGCGCCACCACTGTAGTCATTAAAGTATTTTAGGTCACAGAAGACTATGAAGAATGGCAAAAATGTCATATGCCCTATATCTGACACAGGTATTTTTCGATCTTTCGATAGCCGCAGCACGCGGTGACATCTTTGAAAATTGGCCCTCACTAACAATTTTTGGTGGCACACTTGCTACAGAGTAACTTCTACTATAAATAACAGTTTTCTGTCAGATGTCAGATCAATAGTTTCTGAGTTAGAGGATTTGGAAGTAGAAGTACATTAAATAATATGACTAATTACATTTTATCGTTATGAATATAAAATTTCCGTTCCTATGGAATTATTAATGGAAGGCAATTATTGAATTTATATAAATGACTAGAAGAATATGTATAAGATCTGTGTTTTTGCTATATTGATGTTACATAGCTATATGAAGCTATATAAAACCATATGCATATTGAAATGTCAGGATTTTTTAAAAACATTTAAAGGTTTAGAAACTAGGTAACTGCTGTTAGTTCAAGTAGGTACTAGAAACCCTAGTTCTAGCACTTACATT
>CAXKVY010003590.1:0-21245 GCA_964058915.1 Tetropium fuscum | reverse complement strand
GTTCGCGTGGTGACGTCACGAGAGCGGACCGCCCCGTTTTCGATCGTGGCGATGTGGGCGTGTTAGCGCGATTAAAACAATTTTTTGGACATTTAAAAAATGGCTGATGACACTCTCAAATCTTGGATAAAATACGTCGATGATGTTTCAAGTAATTTAAAAATAAATACAAATTGTCCATTGAGTAATGTTTCTGAAAATACAAGCCACCTTGTGAATTTGCCTGGGTTTTCACTCCAGGCGTGGCACTCCCCTTTAGGAGCTTCAAGAAAAGCGATAGAACTTATACAACACCTACAACTTATACAACTCTTCAGTCTTCAGTGATTCATTTTTGTATATATCCAAATATATGTATGTCGTCTGCGTTTTCAGGGTTATGGAAATTTGGCCTCTTTGTTTAAGCAACAATATATAATACAAAAATAAGATAGGACCATAATTTGCAGTTCATTTATTAATAGAGAACGTTACGTCATCGGAATTTTTATCCCGCATTCTCTCCGTTGTTCAACTCTCGTGCAGCGGAGTTTATGTACTATGTAAACAGCAGTGGCGGCTCGTCTAGGGAAACAGTATCTCCTCTGTAAAAATTCAAAATATATTTTTTTTATAAATTCCTCATTTTTAAATCTGTATATTATGCTGGTTTGTTAATCCGTATCGTCTCCCGTACTATTATTATTTGCTACAAACCGTCACTGGTAAACAAAGATTAATTTACGGATTAATTTAGTGTGTTAATAACTTCTTTACAACTTCAAACTTGATGACAGGTGAGAAGCAGCTGATGGACTGCGTCGTTTTCCAGTAATCTTGTGAGAGTTTTCAGTGATTTATTTTTAGTCCATCGAGGACTAAATATAAAACTAGGTAGGTACAAGAGAATAATGCACACAACCACTTGCATATGAGATATGAGTGATCGTAAATTCAATAAATTAATTTGTTGGCTTACCAATTTACCGTTGAATGAGACTTGATATCTCATTCAATGGTTTTACGAATTTTCAACAAGTCATGTTGTCGTAAATACAGTATTGTCCATTGATCGTGTTTCGTGGTGCCGTTTGTAAGAACAGCAACGACTAGCGACAGGGCAGACCTCAGACTGTCACGACCAGTGTTGCGACCAGGTCTCTTTTTTTCGTACTAGGTGGCGCTGCTAATTCGTAATAGATTTCAAGTTTTCGTAATAAATTTGATTGTCTAAAAACCTAAAAAAATCTTCATGCAGTTGATATAAATCGAGAATCATATATGTGTACTCTTTAGCAAATAGCAGACAGTAACAACGTAAGAACTGCTGATATTAAAACAATTTAGTGGCTCCATCTGCCGGCCGTCGAAAATCATTATTGCAATAATAAGGATTTATTCGCGACTTACATGACGCAATGGTTTGCAAAGATCCAGAGAATGTGCCCTGCGTCATATGTATACAGTGGGTCTGAGTGAGATAGCATCAGATTCGTTTGAAGTAAGAAGTGTAACTCTGGGATTTGTTCATAGATCTCCACAGTCATGACTGTTGAACGATTTCATTTTTAACGCCAACCGGTAACTATTGGTATCATTTGTCGGTAAAAAACGTCATATCGAAAAAAGTAATAGATTATCGTTGCGGCGTAATAGCGTAATAGCATGCTTTCAATAGTAATAGATCTATTACAAACGTAATAGTGCTCACAACGCTGGTCACGACCTCAACGAAAGACATTACATTCATATTCAGGTGTCCCCCACCTAAACTAAAAACCAACGTGTCCCGACGAATTCTCAAATATTTTGCGGTTTTTCAATTAGAGGGGGTGATAAATTTTATTTTGCAATTTGAATAATTATTTAAAATATCATCCGATTTAAAAAAATGATGCACTGCTGTGGTCGCAATGAAAAGCGCTTTCAAATGATGTATAACATTTGGGGTAGTTCCATTTAAGATTTTAAAATAGTGGTTGCTAGGGGTTAGGGGGATGAACATATCAAGACACCTTGACTGGCAAAAATGTCTCCCTCTAAAACAAAAATCGACGGGTCATGGCGATTTCTCAAATAATTTGTTAAGTTTTTCAATTTCAGGGGGTGGTAAGTATTAAAATTAACACGGTGTATCAACGAGAGCAATGGAGATAATGCTGTGTCTTCCACCGCTAGACCTACATCTAGAAGAAGTGGCTTTGACTACCAATCCTTTGACTACCTCGCCTCAAATCCGTTGGCATACTACCAAACGCAAGCTGTGGCCAAACCAGAAGCCGCCTGTGGACTGAGGCTGTCAGAAAGAGACCCCTTTTACAGGCATGTGCAGATGGTATTCCGCCTCGGCTTGTCTTTGATAAACCTTACACCATACATACTACTGGTGAAGAAGAGGCCGGCGTTGAAGATGTAAACTATGTCTTCACGGACGGATCAAAGAAAAAGGATGGAGCAGGCTGTATATATTTCAGAAATCTGCGACTCCGATGCAACTGGACTATGGATAAAAATGCTAGTGTAGTACAAACAGAACTCGCTGGTATACTGGTATAACCATAACCGCACAAGAGATTGCTCGTTGGCCTTCTATGACTTCAATTTGAGGGAAATGCCCCTGGGCAACATCATCACCTTTTGTACAACATTAGACTGGTCGATGGCCTAGGGAGACATTTCCTCACAGAGGAAGCACAAGGAACCCAATCGGGCCTAAGTGCAGCGGGTCTCTGATCCGCACTCCGGACAAATTCCAGATTCCAGATAACACGGTGTATGTATCACTCCTACTTTAAATGCTTCAGAATTCTATTGTATATGTATTCAATATTTTCCAACATATAGCTAGGAAAATTAATCGTTTTAATAGATTCTACAAGATTTTATGTACTTTAAAGTTTAATATCTTCTGGTTAGCTGTATGCCTAATGCTTTTATATATAATATCTTCAAATAGAACAAATATAAATAGTAGGTTTGTGTTTTCTATGAATTTCAGTTCCGTAAAAAGGTAAGTGTGTCTTCCTTATTATTCATCTCTTTGCGTATTTCTCTATGTAATGAATTGCTACAAACCCAAGGTTTCTTTTCGCAAAACAAATATGAATAGCTTAAGAACTTAAATTAGTATTCATTTGATATAAAATTGTACAAAATATTAGAGAAAATTGTTTAAAAAATCGAGATAATGGTTGTTAGGAAAAATGTAATTTTGAAGGACGGGAACACAGAGCACTTTCTGAGCCCCAAGTCAATGAAAGAAACGTGTGCGGTGTGCTACGATAAAAGAAACAGAGCATGTTGCGTCTCTCTTCTTTTTATAAAACGTTGGTAGGGGGCGCTGATACACATTTTTAAAATTTGGGATCTAGGGCGGCAAATTCAAATCAAATAAATATACAGGGTTACTCGTACGGACCACACCAAATTCTATTTGTATTCTACATAAAAATAATTAAAAATTACTGACATATTATCCCATAGGTATTTATTTCTTTTTAAGTTATAACGTAATAACGAACGAACGAACAGTTTACTTACTTCTCTATATTTCTAGGGAAACAAAATAGTTTTTTCACGTCTTTATCATCTTCTCGGCGGCCACAAATAAGACAAGCCAATGTAATTGTGGAAAAAAATATAAATAAAATCATGTTTAAACAAAGTCTTATGAAAATAAAATATCTTCAAGCCACAAATTAAATTCGGGAATGTTCAAATTTCAAATAAATGAAATGATGACTTTTTGATCGATGTTAGCGCCATCAGTGAACCATTTCTTCAACCGGCGTTCCGCTGAAAGAAGAAACCTGCAAAGTCGTGCATCACTAGCACATCTACAGTCATTTTATATATAATCTGAGAAAGGCATGCATATGGCATGTTTTACGTGCTAAACAGAGATAAAAAGTAGGCATACTTCTTAGACCAACTTAAATCTCTGTGGACGGGAATAATTAATTAATTAGACAGACATTATAAGAGAGAATAATTAGGAAATTTGCGAGAAATGGATAGATATAGAAGGAAGAGACTGAGAAATCGTCCCAGCATTAGTAGGAGGGTATTAGTTTAACTGAGCTGAGAAGCCGAAAAGTAAAAGTACAAACGATATTGATATATGGTTCGAGACTGGAGGAGAGACAAGTAGCAGTAGCAGTTAGGGATTTGGAATAATTGTGCACGAAGATAGAAGAAATTGTAAATTGAAATAACGAAGAAGCTATGGTCCGAGGTAAGACATTGAAAATTATTAGTAGTTAATAAGTAAGTTTGGTTTTTGTTAATTACAGTTTATATTAGAATCTGTATCTTTCGACGGCTAATTCTACTCTATGGATCTATTTCATTTGTCGTGAGTTTTTGTTGTTGTAAACGATTTATGTCTTCCTTTAATTCGTTAATTTTTGTGGTTACCAAGAGGTTTAGTTTTTTTGTATAGTTCACCAGTAGATAAGTTTTACCAGTATCGCTAATTTCACTGGAATTTGATACTTATGTGGTGTAAGATTTTTCTAACTACACTCTTGTATAATGACGGTATATTAATTAATACTCACAGGCTTTGTTCTTAGTTAGTAAATGAAGATCAATTTGGCAGTACTTATTTTGTGGTACATGTATATTTGTACTATTGTATTTTGTCATTATTAATTATTATCTACCTGAATTATGTAATTTCCGACTGCGAATGACTGCGAAGAAATAAATTATTATTATGATTATTATACGTGGCGACATTAGCGTTAATACGCGGCGACATTAGCAGAAAATAATTACAAATCCTCAGGTAAACCAACGTATTAGCCAACAGGTCTGGTGGATTTTTTCTTTTCACGAACAGTTTCTCCCAGCTTCCTGGAAGACGAGGAAAATTTCGATCTGGACTTTTTAATATTTCCAAAATGTGTTGCTGAAAATACATAAAAAATAATAACATTTTTCATACTGCGTTACGCCGAATTAGTTATAGTTTGCAAAATATGGAATATGAAGATAATAATCGACCTGTTTGAACGTTTTTTCACAAGCAAATCTTTTCGCAATTGGTCTACTGTATAGTTTACCGATGAAAAGAGTTTCAACTACTCAATGTTTGGTATTTTATTTTCGGTGTAATAATATAAATCATAACTGATTAAAATTAAAGGGAACGCGAAAAATTACTGCTTCATGCAAAGTAGCCTCGACACAATACAATGACAAATGATAAGTCAGCGACGCAGACCTGTCTAAAATGATACAGGCCCTGCTTTAAAGCCGAATTCTTTTATCAGCGCCACAATAAATTCTGGAGTAGCCAGAATAAAAGATAATCCTACCGCCACGCCGCGTACAACAGTACTAAATCATTAATATTATATTCATATTTTGTTTTTTGTTTTTAAGCTAATTTAAATATATACGTATTTTTTCACTGTACCAATCGATAACTTATCTAAACACCACAGTAATACAAATTATTTTTCAACTTTTCTTACAGCCGCCAAAGAGTTCGATCGCCGTAATTTCTAAACAAAGTGTATTTTTTCTTGACATAATGGAGGACTACACGTATTAAAGCTTCGCCGATCTCTGAATGATTTATGATCACCGGAAAATAAAGTATGCTCTTACTGTCAAAGAGCTACCCTATCACTTACCTATTAAAAGCTAATGTCTTTTTCTTTCAGGTATCTAGAAATCTCTCAAGGGTATCCTTTCCTCATATTATAAGTTTTGTAACTCTTATACCATACCGTGCAGGTACCTTTTTATACATTAAAATTTTTATACATTGATCTAGTTGAGATAATGAAATGCGGTTTTTGCCAGTCTCCTTTCAATGTTGATAAGTATTTTTCTAAGTATCCGTATCTGTTTCCTCAGGTAGGTATTTCAGTTCAACAGGAAAAGACAGCGCATTTTAGAGAATGGGGCAACTTTGTTATTTCAAATGGAACACCCTGTATATTTGTCTACAATTAGAAAGTCCATTATTTCCCATTTCCGAAAATTGTAAAAATTATGAATTTTTGATATATTGCCTTTTTTATGAATTTGGTGGAAATAGGTTATATAAGTTATAAGTTTTTAAAGTTCCACAGCTACAAAATTCCATATTTTAAGATTATGATTTTTGTTACGCATCCCTGAATAGCCGATCTGTTGACCACAGTTCAAAATAGAAACAACAGTGCCATACATTTGCGAAAAAAAGTTTTATATATTGTGAAATTATTTCAATAACTAAATTATATTAAAGGTATTATTTTTTTCGACTTGTGTGTTGCCTGGTGATTTTGACTTATTCTATTAGAGGTAATAATTAACTGACGTTACGTGTGAAGTGACGTATGTTTATGTTACGCTTTTAAGGTTCAATAGCACGATATTTTGCCGTATCAGGAAGTATCCTGATACGCCAAAATATCCCGGGAATGCGCTATCACACATAAATTTATTATATGCGGAATGCAGAGGAAATGGTTACTGCTGCAGCTAGTCTGTATCGCGAAAGATACCCGCGCGCTATGATACATCCGGATCATGGCGTGTTAATAAATGTTCACCAAGCATATTCGACAACACAATCGCTCTGGTACAAGTTATGAAATGTCAAATTCTAAATGTATTATTGAGGTTACGAAACGTCGTATTCGTATTAACTGTCAGTTTCATTACATAACTGAACGATGTAATGAATTTTTATTTACGACGACTGCTTGGATAAAAACCTTTTATACATTCATTTAAGTTCGATAATCGACTTATTAACTTATTATCTAACTCAGTTAGATAATGAAATCAGTAAGTAAGGTAACGAAATAATAGGAACTCATTTGGTTCTATCTATTAGCAACAAACAGAAATTACAAAATACAAAATGTCACAAAATTTGCAATGCTTGTTTACACAAAAGCTGCCTAATTACTGGTTGCTATGACTTACAACTACCATTTTACGCAAAAAATCGTTTTCATATCCGTATTCAGATTTCTTCAATTTTCTGCAACCTGGATAGTCGCTAAAAGTTGTATTTAATTCGTGTGATAAAGTCTATTAAACATAATCAAATTGAATCTTACTCTTTCACATTCGTATTTTAATAATGCGTTTATCACACCAATAAAATAAACAACTATTACGTAACTGATTATTAAACACATTGTACCGTAAATAAATTCCGTTCCGTTTTATGACTAGTGTTTGAATTCCTATTTCAAATATTTGAAATAAAACCGCGCGACCTTGTAGAAATTTACCGCGACTCACCATCTACCGTTATCCCTACCTTTCCGTCCCGCTACAAGCACATTTATACGCGGGATCCGCAAAAATCATTCCTTTTTCTGCCGGCTTGTTTTTAGCCTGTCGACCTTACGCTCTCGAAGATATATCTTCCGCGTTTTAGTGCAGTGATTCAAAGTTACCAGGTACAGTCAAAAATATTTTATTATTAGATATTAAGAGATATGTGTAAATGTTCTACAGCTGGTAATTAAGGCTTTGTGAGAACCTTAAAATAGGTTATGCCATATTAAATTTTACGGTTTAAACAATAGCAACTACTTGGAGTGAGCTGTGGGCACAAAAGCCACGTCTATATTTTTTTATTTTGGTTTATGATTACCACTTTATTTTTTAATTGAATTAAATATATATTTAATTTTAATTTGATTCGTTCGATTTTGGATAATGTCTAATCTCAATTTTTGGGAATTTAATCAAAATTTACTTCCAACATTTAACTTTACAATATTTTTTTAAATAATTAAAACTCATATTTTTGAACTATATTTTTGTAATATATTATTTAAAAAAAAATCTTTTATTTCTCTGGGAAAAGTCTGAGTTACAAGAGGTCACAGCTGATAATTATTGGCTGATCATTCCTGCGGTCTTCTGTACTATTAAGTACTCTTGACCTGGCGTCCAAGTATTTTTATACAAAATTTTAAGTAGAAGTAGATCAAGCCGGTCATTGTCAAGCTATGATTTTTCTGGTGATATATCTAAAGGTATCTAAGCGCAAGCCTCTAGCAAATCCACTTATCCACGACCTCCGCATTTAACTGAGCAGCCAATAGGCAACAAAGAAAAAATTCAATACGTCACATCTCCTGGATGAGAGGCCCTTTAATTAAGGTAATGTAATTAAAGAGGAAAGGTGTTACAACATCATATGAAGAAAGAACTTAAGAGTAAGAAGCAAAAAATACTTATTAAAAAACTAAAACTCGAAAACATAGTTATTCTTTTGATTTGTTTGCATATATATTAACAACAAAATTACTACCATCACAGTTACTAAAATGTATTCCTTAACGTGACGGTATATTTATTTCTCTTTCCTTTTATCACAGCTATTTCAGAATACCTGTCCTCATGATACAATAAACCTGATTGATATCATAAAAATCGTTTAGGAGGCATCTACGTAAGAAGGAGCGTTCAAGGTCACAGCTCTAGGTGCTATATGTGAACGCTAAGCTATGATACGCACATTGGCGTGGTGCAGGACATGCAGACGTGATGCAGGCGTGGTGCAGGACATTGGCGTGGTGCAGGACTAAGGCTTCGTGAAGTGTCTTCAATAGCCCACGGGTTGCTGCTATTCGTACAAAACGCGTTCGCATTACCGTGTTAATCGCCTGGGCACTATTTGGCTGCTCTGCTGCATGCTAATTGCAGTAAAAGTTAGTCCGTTTTCTCTTGTACGTCTTTTCTATCGTATAGGAGGCATCTACGTAAGAAGGAGAGATCAAGGTCACAGCTCTAGGTGCTATATGCGAACGCTAGGCTATGATAGGCAATAAAACCTCTCTTGAAACAGCTATCTTAAAATGTTCTCCTATTGTATTATTTGCAATTATTTCGTCATTGCCGTTATCAGCATTTCTAACAAAATTTTCAGTTCGCTTTTTTCTATTTATATCTTTTTAGCGTGATGACCTGCAGATTTTCTCTTAAAAAAATCTGTTAATATGGTATATATTTTAGTTCGTGTTTATTTTGATATTTAGTTTCTGCCTTTAACATTGAGTAGGTAGTCCATATTGTAGAGGCTTCATAGTTTTTCATTGTTTCGCTTATGCTAAGTATGCTAAGAGAACCATTTCCAAAACAATTTTTTACTCCTTTTTGTTGTTACCAATTGTTTTAAATCTCATAATATGTTTCTCCATACCTCCCCATTGTGTTAAAGTTAAAGCGCACTCGCTATCATACTTTAAAACAGGCAGGTAGTTTGATTAAAGGTATTTTTGTTATCAACAGAATTACCCGTCCGCTGTTAATTGGAATAGTTGAGTGGATTACGATACTTTGTTCAGATATCTACATGTAACGAATATGTCGATTTATTTTTGGGACCATTAAAACTTTTCAATCGAATAGGCATCCATAATTCTGAGGTTACAGCCTCAAGAGATAAACTAAACTGGAAAATTGTGTGAGAAAAATGATTTACAGCCCAACAGACATTTTGGTGCAGTCCATTATTTTATCTGCTTTTTGGTTGCACATTTAGAATAGAAAAAATGTTTTTTTAACTTATGTGCATTTCACGTTATAACTCTTCGTTACTACCAGTTAGGAAAATATTAAAAGTAAGGTATTTATTTCACAAACTAGATAAATATACATTTATCAAATATCACTTAAAGACTTTCTAGCATGTACTTTACCAGGATAGACCCGCTAAAGACCTCAACACTAGTCGACTATCATGTCGATATTCTATCTCTATTGATATTTTATTTTTAATTTAGAATTCACGTAACCTCATATTTTTTACCTGTTAGTACGTAGATTAATTAGTCGTGTGTGTCTTTCAGGGCTTTACTTCTTTCATTTTTCATTCGTGACCCCAAGTCACAACTTCTTCCTTTCGTGACTTCAAATCTTCACTTCGCAATTTTTCACCTGGATCCCTTGGCTTAATCATTTATTGCACCACGTACTGTGTCTTATGTGCCTGAACATCGATACATTGCGTTTCACAGGAAACACCTGGCTTGAACTTCGCGACCATATACCGCTCAGAACTTATAGAAAAGCCGTAAATTTGGGGATCGAGTCGTTGGAGCGTTGGACTTGCCTTCAGTTGCTGGGAAAACTAGAGGTTCTCTAAGCGTCGATTTCGATACTGGAGAGACTCACCTTACTAGGATACCTACTTCCCCAAACTTACAGATAAGCGTAGTTTAGGTATATTAGGAGCCATACTTTTTTTAACGTAATTTCTTTTGTGTTGGTGTGAGCCCTATGTTTAATGATTGTAAGCCCTAAGCTATTCAATTTTCACCTTACATAACCTTGGTATATACCTGATTATTTGGTTAGCTTGGTAGTACCTTTATCTGCAGAGCCCTGATATTTAATATTAGGTTGTGTGACATTCGCACGTGGCCACGTTCAAACCTACACTAGGTTGTAATGTATATATTGTGGTGTTATGACTGTGTCAATTGCATTTGTCTATTAACGCTATGCAATTTTTAAATTAAAATTAGATTTTAGTGTAGTGATTTTAGAACTTTTTGATTAATCAAGTAAGTTGACGTACCGGAAGTGCTTGAAAAACCGGAAAACGAAACAGATCAGATTAATGAAAGATATCAGATCTATTATAGCATATACCAATTTGTCATGTGGATTTCCGTCAGTGGCACTTTTATAAATTGCGTACATTTGTTCTTTTCAAGAGATATTCATTTGAGAAACTTATTTCAAATGATTATAAAATTCAACGATTATCCAGGGATTACAGAATTAGCAATAGTTATAATTAATAATTAGTACATAATTAACTGTTAGAGGCGTGCTTAAGTTAAATGAGTATATTATACGAAGTTAGGTCATTAACATTTGATAATTATCATAGTTTTCCTCATATAGCATTACGTTTACTTACACACTATACTGTAATTCCATTAAGTTTACTTTTGCTTCCTTATAATATTATGTAAATTAACGCGAAACATTTTCCCCAGCTCACACTAAATCGTGCTTACAATTTAACAGACCTACTTTATACCCCTGTTAAGCACCAAGTCACGTTTATATACGGCCCTGGAAACTTTTATTTCGTTAATAAAGAAGACTTACCTGCATGGCCGGACGAGGAATGTCCGTGATAAGGCACTAAGACCGCGGAAGCCGCAATGTTCTTTCCCAGAGTGGTGATCGCCTCCCCCTTGGAACTGATCAGCTTTCCTTTGGCCGTTATCAAGTGTCCCCCGCCTTTTATCAGCTGGCCCTTCACCGCAATTACGCCACCTTTGATTGCTTTGACGGCCTGCAGTAGAGTGTTGAAGATCGATTTCTTTAGCGACCAGAAGTCCAAGGATTTGTGATGGTCGTAACTCTGGAACGAGGAGATATCGTTAATGGAATGGACGTTGCCTCTGTGTGTAGATGCGCAGCGGCGGATAAGGAGAGGGGCAAGAATTCACGAGAAAAATATCTAACAATATATATATATATATATATATATATATATATATATATATATTAGTACTATATACTAATATATATATATACTACATAGTATATATATATATATATATATATATATATATATATATATATATATATATATATATATATATATATATATATATATATATATATATATATATATATATATATATATATATATATATATATATATATATATATATATATATATATATATATATATATATATATATATATATATAAGTACTGATAGTACTGACTGACTAAGTTAAGGATTAACTTAATGTTTTTATTACAAATAGTAATGTCTGTGAAAAATATTCAAAAATTAGATTTTGTTTTTTTAATGTCCGGCAGGGTAAGGCGGAGACTGAACAAAAAGGGTTTTTTAATGAAACGTTTTCTCAGAGCACCGGTAAGGAGAAAATAATGGGTTATCAAAACGCGAAGAGGTCAATGGAAACCAACAGATTTTTCTTGTTTATATGAGATAGAAATGTTTGATGTAGGTAAAGTTTATTTTTTTTATTTAGATATATATGACTTTGGGTGGTATGAATAAAAATAAGTACAAACAAAACTAAGATGGAGATACATTTTTATAATTCTGTGTCGGTAGCCAGCTAGTGACAATGCGTGTTACCGTTTTCTGGAATCCTGCTGCTCGCTGCTCATGATAAGTCGTCAAACACATAACAAACACATTGCACAGTAAACTATAGCACACACCGCTAAATAATAAAAATATTGAACCTTTCTGTAAAACCTTTCTTTCTTACTTCGTTTTTATTCAACCACCATACCTACTACATATTTTTAGGTTCATTTTGCTCTTGAAATGTGGGAGAAAACTCGGGAAGATGGTAGTAGGAAACTGGTAAGAAATTAATTATGAATTTTTTATAGCTGATAATAATGATAGCTGTAATATATAATTTATTATTACCCTCCAGAGTATAACAGCAATAAAAGCGGGCAATAAAAGTTTGCCTCAGCTAGCTCAGCTTTATTATCAAAAAAAAAATAAAATTAGTGAGTTCCTACTACCGATTACCTATGGACGCCACGGACGGTTGCGCAACCAAGTCAAAGGGTTCCCAACTATAGTGGGTATCGAACCTGCCCTCGGCACTTAAAACAAAAGGGATACTAATATCTATGCTTATCTCCACTGTTTCGTCGTAAAGCCCACAACGCTTAAATTGTAATAAAAATTGCAGGTAACTCAAATTGCATATGAGTCCAATTATATTAGAAACTAAAATTGTAGTTACATTTAAATCGTGCTAAAGTGGTACACTGAATTGCATCAAAGTTAAATCGCGGCCATGAACGTATACCACGTTAGATCGCCTTAAAAGTTAAACTACCAAGTTGCATCAAAGTTACGTGAACGAAAATCGCATATTAATTAAATTCCTTATCAATCAAATTGCAAATTGCATTTAAATTATTTACTGATACATGCACATGATAACACAAAGTGCCCTAATACTATGTCCCTCAATTAACACTAGGAATCAACGTAACGCAGGTTCTCAATTTTCAAATTGTTCAATCCGACATATAGTCGATTATGTGTTAATTACCAAACCACAAAAATACATGACAGTGATTTCCTTAAAAGGTCCTAAGTATTTGGAAGTAACAAAGTACTTGTTTAAATAACGTATATGTTTAAATAAATTGCTTAAATAACACTTTTTATAAATTTGAAACTATTTCACAGCGTCTACTCATGACGTTCGACAAGAAAAGAAAGAGCCAAATGCCGTCGCCTATCACGGCAAAGACGATAGCCTTAGATTCTGCCATAGATCTGTTCATCTAGCCCCAAAATGGCCTCAAAATGGCGGCGGGGCGTGGCCTATTGTCGCCACTGTCTCTAAATAGTCACTGTAGGAACCATCAGAGCAGTGAATGGACAGAGTATCGCGTAGTTGCGGCCGTCCGCCATTTTTACTCCATCGCATTTTTACTATGTATATTTTGCAGTATTTACCATTTGAAAATATCTTTCTCTTTGAGCTATTGTTACAAAATACTATTTATCTGAGCATATTTCCATAAGTTATCATGGCGTTAATTCTGGTGCATTATGGAGTAAATATTGCTGCAGTGTCGGCATTTGTCACCATTTGACACCATTTATTTATGTAATTTATTTTTATGATTATAACAATTTAAATAGAAGGATAATCATTTACCCAATAGGTGCCGTGCTGTTATTAACTTTAGAGGTGACTGAAATGTGTAAGTCCTTCATTTCAGTTCCGATCAGGACTTTTTTCCGTTCCGATCTTTTTGGTTTATGCTAAAAATAAAAGAGTTTTGTACAATTTTATTTCATCGTTGTCTTAATACCTCCACCTTCCCTTAGTTGCAAAAAGTTTATTTTTAGACGTGTCCCCTAGACCATTTTGACAAATGTAAATACATTTTTGTAATTTTAACATTTAAAGTGATACTTTTCAAAATCCGTTGACGTTAGGAAACTTCTTACTTTTCACACAGCGAGGCTCGATCTCAGTTGCTCCGCACGACGACCCGCCACTGAGATTGTCTATTTAATTAAATTTAACAGGCATATTTAAAACGGGATCGGATTAAATAATTTCAAAGCATAGTCTCAAAGCATAATTCCATTTACATATAACTTTAGCTGAAAGGCACAGAAGCTTACAACGTTACAAAACTGCAGAACATTGAGTTAAAATAATTTTTTTGATTCGTGATTCGTGACGGATTATAAATTGGCAACTCCTGGTTACCGTTTATTTTTCATCCACTTTTAGAAGTTTTGCCACGGAGGAACGTTTTGCCACGTTTGTTTTATATATGCGGATGTTGTTTTTGCTCTTTTCAACACAAATACTGCAAACTTAGAAAATTCTATATTAAACTACATAATATCTAATCTAGTGAAAAATTATCATGTTAACATGTATGTCATTAGAAATCAGTAAAATAAGTTAGAATTCGACTTCTTACTACTACTTACAGATATATACATTAACATTTAAAATAAATTTTTATATATTTTGTCATTAACTTATATATCATCTAAATTTTATATTTTAGGTAAATATTGGAAATATATTGTGTTTGTTTAGTACACAGAAATAAGCGCGCTGGACATTAGCTGGAGCTGGAGCATAAGCAAGTGATGCGTACTGGTATCAGTTGGCATACCGCTGCACATAGGCAACCACTGGACGTAGGCAAACTGCTTTAGGCAACCATCTTTTCAAGAACAATTCGGGGTATGAGTATAAATTTTATCCGTTTTTGTTTTGTCAGCATACAATTTTATTTGACATTTTAGACTTGATCAGAATATGAGATACGAAGCTGCGCCTAATATGAGATATCTCATATTTTATCTCATATAATATCAATTTGTGATTTTTTATTATGTAGATGTGTAAAGATAAAAGAAAACGATGGAACAAAGACGCTATAGTTGAAGCAGTAAAAGCTGTAAAAAATAAGGAAATCGGATATCCTCGGGCATCACGTTGCTAGAAAGCAATTACGTGTCCTTTGTACAGCAAAAGAAATTGGAAAAACCGATTCAATTCTGATAAAATATCATAATTTCATATTTCATACTATTGATTTTTATTTTCCTTTGAATTGATCAGTAATTTTCATTAATGATTCTTGTCTATATCAGCTCTTCTTCTACAACCCTAATATGCGAGAGTCTCATATTAGGATCATCAGCTGTCTTATAATAGGAACCATTTTGGAAAACAGAAATTTCCAGTTTCTTTTACATATTTTTTTTTGAAAAAAACAGAATTCGTTCTACATCCTAAAAAAGAAGCATGGCGTCGCAAAGAAAATTAGTTGAGTAATGTGTTTCTGTGTAAGTCGAGGAATGCGATTTGTATTTCAAGAATCATTCTGGCACCTAAAATCGTGTAACCATTTGTTTCAAGTTAATACTCAGAACCTTTGACGTATATGTGTTTTGACCTAATTGTTTGTGCGTCTTCGACTATCGAAATGCTTATTGCATTTTCGCTATATTTCCGGTGGTAACAAATAAATATCTTCGGCTATATCGTATGGTCTGGTTTATATTGGCACAAGTTTTGCTTAAATAAATAAAACAATTTAAAAAAACATTTACGTACCTCATGTGCATGCGGTGTATGATAACCGTAACCATATCCGGAACCACCACCGCCACTACTGCCACTGCTAAGTCGAGCCGTTGCTGCGGCAGATCCTTTGGCTAGTTGCGTTAATTTGTTTTTGATTCCTTGTCCTATGGCAACTTTAAGTGTTTCCAGTAAGTCGCCAGATCCAGACCCAGATCTAAAATATATAAAAAAATATGTAAACTCCTGGACAAATTTAACTCACGACTATAATAAATTTATCGCAAATGTTTGCGCTATTTTTTTCGAACCTATGATCCGATGTGACTGATTTTTTTTGCAATATAGGTCGGCTTTTAGATAATTTCATTGTAGGGGAATCTGGGGCAAAGTGAACTATCCCCATAAAAAATACGCTTTTACTGATACGCGACCGCCTGGCGCGATTTTGAAGCAGAGCTAATTCACCGTTTGACCGCTTCCAGAGATCAGGGTGCCAAATGGACGGGCGGGCGCGATGGGCGTCTGAGTGTGGTTCGTAAAAAAGTAGACCGTTTCGCGAAAAAAATGAGCTAACCTAGGTTTAATTTGGACCAAAACTTTCAGAGATACCGATGTTAGAAAAATTGGAAAAAACGCGAATTTTTGAAATTTAAAAAATTCATATCATATGATCTGGAGGGTGTGGGAGGCCAAAAATTTAATCCTAAAGAAATAAGTAAATAATCCTAAAGTTTGGGCCCAATCGGAGAACCTCTCGCGCACCGTATCTCCGAAAACTATTGGACGGGCTCATATACGAGTATATATTATATGCACGGATTTATCTACTGGTCCAGACGGCTAATGCATATATTGCAAATAACAAAGGATTATCCCTCTTTTGTTTATACGTAAAGTTTAACTGTCATTTTACGACTTTACGAGAGAACTTTGCAAAAGTTTTAGGTATTATTGCAAAATATTTCCGAAACACTTGAATGAATGACTATTCTAATGACTGGAATTTGCATAGTGCTTTAAATAATTACTTTATATATACCTCTTCGGGCGACCCAGCTTATGATGAAGATACTCTAGTTCCCTCCTATCCTCTGGCGATATATCATCTAGGGTTATTATGTCTAGTGGCGCCTTTATGGCCGATGATGTGACTTCGCTTACGGAAATGATCGTGCAACTGCATACGAGTAGAAATGATATCTGCAAATAAAGAAAATATTAATTAATAAGTAGGTAGCACTATTTTTATTGGAAACTTGGTCGCTCCTTTAAATACATGCATACAGAAAGACATAGCGATAATATCTTTGAAATAGATCAATTTGTGTATGAGGGGGAGATAGAACATTATATATTTAGTAAGGGTTGGAAACGACATCTTCCTGCTACTAACCATACAAAATTAAAACAAATAAAAACCCGAAAGAGTAACACATATAATATACAGAAATATGAAAATGAGCCGCCATTTTTGAATATGGCGTAGAAGCACAGCATCCCTTTTAGGGGACTTCTGGTATATTTATTAGGATGGAAAGTAAAATATCCAAATTCCTTGTTTGTTAATTTTTCGAGGTCCAAATTTATTTTCCGGTACTAAGTGATAGGCAACATACAACGATGATTTGAGTCAGAAATGACAAAGGAAGGACAGGAACCCACTCGATAAGAGAGGTGAAAGATATTTGGAAATAAAGTAAATATGGCTTAGAAGGATGAAAATAAGTGATTAAGGAATACGCTAGAAGAAACTAAGCGGAGTTTTTATAATATGAAGGTAAGGGTGACAACTTTTTTACGCGGGCGTATATAAAAAAGTGACTATGCATAAAAGAGCACAGGCTGAAACAGAAACAAGTGATAATCATACTATTTATGAAAAAAAAAGATATTGTGACATTCCTATTTCTAGTGTCGTTTTTTGACAAATTCTAATTTGCTTAACGTGCTCTGTAATTAATTCCACTTTTTATTGTTTTAGGTGTAGGCGTGGAAAGGAAACCGACGTTGTGGGGCTGGGCATACAAAACTTGAGTTCAATTTAAATTCAGTTCATTTATTCCTTCCAAGAAAACTTAACATTTTTTACAGAACAAGTTTTGGTGAACGACGGCTGATCCTATATAAAATAATTATTATTATGTTAAAAAAATAATAAAATAAACTAATAATAATATTTTCTTAGGAACATACGACATTTTAATTGACAACAACATATCTATAAATCGAGTTTAGAATAAATTTTAAATATTTCCCGAAATTTTAAGTTTTATAAAAATTTTGTACGGGTCAGGGGCCCTTTTTGTCTAATTGCACTGGCTTAAAAGCTCTAAATGAAGGTCAAATTTGCGCGTCTCAACTAAAATATGAAAATTCACAACTCGTACTGGATCTGTAGTGTTTCTAAATAAGCGGTAGATTTTAATCACATCAAGTTTCCAACAGCGTATTGCAAGATTGTGAATAGGAAATATAATAAGCTTTTGCAGCCAGCTCATTTCATTCATATCAATCCCCCTTATTCATTTCTCCCACCGTTGCGCGTCCATACGGACTATTAATATATTTTATAGGTGCAGGTAGGATTTTAAGGAGCAGTGATTATTTTAGAAAACTTCGCCAAGTCAAGTACACTCGCAAACAATTGCTATTATGTCCATTTTTATACAGTAATAGTGTTTCTTAGTCCTATATAGAAAGTTTCTCTTTGCCTGCAATTACATACATGGAAATACCTGGTAATATTATGCCGATAGAAAATGGTAAACTTGCATTACGACAAGTCTTATTAAATACATTTGTAGAATACCTATTTAGGTATTCTACAACTAGTATAGAGTTGTGAGAATGCAGTTATATGTATTAATCGATATGGAATACCTAATTAGTTAATTAAAGTACATTTTACAGAATAAATTGAAGCTTTTTGCATCTTTTTATAACATACTTTTGATATAAGAAACTATCAGCTAGTAGACTATGACTATGCAATTGTATAATGAACTAATACGTTTAAGGTACCTATTACGATTTTTTGTGGAGAATCAAATTTACTACTGGAAAGGCAAATTATAAAGTCAAAAACTTTTTTTTCACAAAATAAGTCTAAAGAACGTAGGCGATTTCTTACAGTTTTTAAAGAAACATTTACATTTCCAGCTGCTACGAATTCCATTCGAAGTGCTTGAGCAGTACATTGCCGAGTCCTTAACACAGTAACTCGTAAAAATCGGTCATCCACAGCTGTAGTAACTCTTCTACGTCCTTGCCCATTCATTTGGTGAAGTAATTTACACAAAAAAAATCAATAAAAGCGTGGAAAACGATCTCATATATATATATATATATATATATATATATATATATATATATATATATATATATATATATATATGTATATATATATATATATATATATATATATATATATATATATATATATATATATATATATATATATATATATATAATATGTATAATAATATGTCCTCTATTTATAGCTAGGAAACAGAGCACAAGTCTAACGATATTGATAAATGCACTTAAGGCAGGTATTACTAGCATTTTTATCTTTATAATTTACTTGGGATAATATAATTTTATTCCCAATGTTTTCGTCATTCTCATCATCAATTACCAACAAATTGTTAATCACTCCGTCCGTAGTTAATAAACGCGAGCAACATCTTTAGGACTAATGTACATCTACTTTCACCAAGCTATATATACCGGTAATTAATTCCATTACTATTCGTGTTAATGTATTTAACATCTAAAACATGCTTTTCCTAGAAATTTCCCTAAAAAATGTTTAAAGCTCTTACTTTATTAAATTCGAGAGAAAAGTAAATTAGAAGTTACCTATTAAATTATAAATTTTCTTTCGTACATAAAGAAAAAACATTACAACATATTGTTACAATGTTTTATGCTAAACAAATGAACATCATCCATCACTCATCAGATATTGGAAGAAAACTATATAACGGGAGAATGGACTTGCACTCGAGCGAAAATTCGTCTGTTTTGTTCAGATCTCCGCCCCTTAGAACATTAGTTCAACGCCCTCAACGTCTTAATTGGCTCAGCAGGTAGCCTGGGGCCGACGCCTGGGTCCGATACCTACCTGGTACCTAATTATATAAAGTACCTACTACTGCCTACCTATTCACAGTTTGTATTTGTAGTCTCGCAAGTACGGTTATTTTAGTTGTGTTGTTTACGGTTGTGGAATAAGTTTTAAATCTATTATAAGAATGGCAGCAGCCAGAGACGAGATAAATCCACCATTATCGCCAATTAAGAAGAATAAAAGAGGCCAGGTAAAGGTACTTTCATAACGCTCATACATTTATAATGTTTCCAAATAAAATTTATTTCACCTACTTTTCATCGAATGACGGTCCTGCGTAGCTCGTTACAGGGCCCCTCCTCTTTAGTCGCCGATGCGCAAAGCAAGTCCATTCTCTCGTTGGATAGAGTATACGTGTTTAGGATGGATTGGCCTGCAAAATCACCCGATCTAAACGTTTTATAAAGAACGTTTAGTCTCACTTAAAATTATCGGTTGTTTCGATGCAAAGCAAACATTATGGCTACACCAGACCCTGGCGGTACGCTTTATTCAATTTTTAGTGTTCGATTGTAAAATTGATTTTTCTCCTGCAAAGGTTATGGTAGTAATATGGTAACTAGGTGTTCAAAAAGAACATCTTAAAATCACCAGTATTTGGAAATACTTACATTATCTAATTTCACTCGTTTGGAAGCGAAAAAGATGAGTAATAAAACCTTATAATCAGAAATGCCCATACGCGTGCTAATAAGTTTCTTAAAATCATATAAATTAAGTACATGGTTTTATACATGGTGGTTTACTGATCGAATCGAATCGAAAAAATAGAGGTGACTGACTATCCTGAAGATATCAACGCAGATGTGTTATAGGAGTATTTTTTTATTAAATGTCCGCTCGAAGAAGTTAAAGCAGAACCATTAGTGCTGGCAGTCATATTTAGCATAGCAACATTTTCATCATATTACATGCCTAGGCATTACGTGACCACACATTTGTCATTGGTTATTACTATAATATTAGCATTATGGGAACATATTTATTTAAGAAAGCAAATACTAGCGATGAAACCATCGCTTATAGTCCATTAATTATTGTCCGAAACTTTCCTGCACACCGGAAATGTTTTACATGCAGTTAATATAAATAGAACTAAATTATATATTAAAATTAATTTCGTAATTTCAGAGAAATTTGTTAGTATGCAGCTACGTGTTTCGTGCAAATACAACTATGTTTTCTCGCAAATTATCTAATACTATCTAAGTAAAAATATATCCTTTTTCATCCAGTCTGAAATTCTAAAGCAGGTATGGGCAATCTTTGCTTAGCTGATGGCGTAATTTCGGGACTTAATCAGGTCGCGGGCTGTAGGCAAGAAATAAGTAGGTAGTAGTGAATAAAAACGCAGAAATTCACACATTTTTGTATTTATTAATTATAATGGCATAATCAAACATATAAAAAGCACATTAATAAAAAAAGATAGAAAAATCAAATGAAAATTAATGAGATACTTGAGTTTGAAGCTGAGAAACAAGATGATCAATATTGTGGTCAATATCAATAGTACATATGGGCAAAGCGTTTTCTAAATTAACATCTGTAAGCCGAGT